>JACEEZ010013621.1:72500-78490 GCA_016584305.1 Chionoecetes opilio
ACCCAATTTTAAAAAGGAAAAAAAAAAGGGGCCCCTTTTGGGGGTTTTTTTTCCCCCCCCCCAAAAAAATTTTCGGGGGGTTTTAAAAAAAAAAAACCCAAACTTAAATTTTGGTTAAACCCCCCCCCCCAAAAAAAAAAAAGGGAAAACCCCCGGGGGAAATAACCCAAAAAAACCCAAAAAAAAAAAAAAAAGGCCCTTTCCCAAATTTTTTTTTTAAAAAAAATTTTTTCCCCCCCCCCTTTAAAAAAAAAAAACCCTTCCCCCCAAAAACCCCCTTTTTTTTCCCCCAAAAACCCCCCCTTTTTTTTCCCCCCCCTTTTTTTTTTTTTAAAAAACCCCCCCCCCCCCAAAAAAAAAAAAAGGAACCCAATTTTTTTGTTCTTAACCCCCCCAAAAAAATTAAAAATTTTTTTGGGGTTCCCCCGGGGGGGGCCCTTCCAAAAAACCCCCCAAAAAAACCCCGGGGGCCCAAAACCCTTTAAAACAAACCCCCCCCCCCCCCCCCCCAAACCCCCCAAAAAACCCCCTTTTTTTTTCCCCCTTACCCCCACCCCCCCCCCCCCCCCCCCCCCCCCCCCCCCCTTCAAAATTTCCCCAACCCCCCCCCCCCAAAAAATTTTCCCCCTTTTTAAAAAAAAAGAAAAAAAAAAAGTGACCGGACTCATCTCATAAATGGCTTAAACCTTCCCCTGTAGCGAGCCGGTTCCAAAAACTGTGCCATATAAGGGGATTCCGCCACAGGGGGCGGCCACCTGGAGCAGGACACACACCACACACATTACACACACACACACACAACACAGACACACCACACTTTCGCTTATCTTATTACATGGTCACACGATATTTCTGGCAAAGGTTTATAAAACAAATTCTAACTGAATTGGGCTGATGATACGAATATGACTCAATTTTTGTCTATTTTTTCACATCAGGATTTCGCGATATAGCATTTTTCAATTTATGATGAAAAATGACTCATCAGCCTATATATCGAAGGTTTCCAGATAAAAACACGGATTTTTAGTTAATACATTTTGTATATTCTTAATCAAGAATTACAAAGATTACGAATTCCATGTACAAGTAAATCCAAAATATAGTGACAGAATGAAATAGAAAATATAACACAATACATATATATGGTGCACAGATCAAGGCAAAGTAAGAGTTATGTGAATTTTTTTTTGGCTGAACTCTCGATGTACAGCTTTTGGAGTGTCTCTCATCAAGCTCCAGAAATAATCGCCATCATATGTGAGTTCCCACCGGCCTTGATACCGTTCTTCCATTGTTTAATGTCCTGATGAAAAACGCTCCCTTGTCGTCGCTCACATCCCCAAGGCTTCCGGGAAACTTGTTCCAAAGGGCTGTGTAAATAGGGACCTGATACTCATTCTACACCAAGGATCTCGCGGCTCATTAGTAGCTCTTCCACAATCTCTTCATAGTGTCTGCTTTCTATTCCCTAGAAAATTCTTCACCACATTACAAAATTGCATTCCAAGCTCTTTCTTCGCTCATTCATTGATGTGATAAAATTTGGATCTCTCATTAGTGTTCTTATTTGAGGTCCACCAAATATCCAGCCTTTTTCATTCTCTTCACTAAGACCAGGAAAAGTTGAACATATATAGCTGAAGCATTCTCCACTGTGATCAAGAGCTTTGCGAACTTGCTTACATCCAAATCCAATTTTATGTGCAAGGGAGGAAAGGAACAATCTTCTTCCTATCCACTAAGAGGATCAGTATGGGACATTCTTATCGCAGATGCCAAATCTGTCGCTGATCTGAGGCCATTTTCTTTTTTCACCCAATGCTCTGCTTGTAGTCTACTGTTCCAGAGTAACACAGAAAACAGGGGTATTTTGTTGTACCCTCCTTGCTGGACCTATGAAAGAAAGTTTAAAACATTTTCAAATCGACACAAAATAATCCACCCCATGAACATGATATTTGCAACTCTCTGAGGACAATCTTGATGTTGTTAATATTCTCTTTTAAGTTTTACAGAATGACCTATTGGTACAGGCCATACTTATTTCCTATTTGTGTAACAGGAACACATTTCAAAACTTCTTTTGGAACTGTCAATAAAAAGCCTCCAATCCCTTGAATCTATATGCAGCAGTCCCATAAAAAGAGTAGCCCTTCTACATCAGTACAATAGACAAGCTGGCCATCTGAATGGAAGTATTACGCAGTTCTGCTTCCCTGTTACGATTAAAATGAGGACACCTGTGCCGGGTTTCAGCATTCGATTCTCTTGCAGTCTTTGAAGACAACAGTTCAGCAGACTCTTTTGGTACGCTAAAGATCTCAACCAAATCATTCAAAGCAGACTGAGTAAACAAAAAACGGGTTGTCACACTCTGCATCAGATGCTGAAAACTATCTGTAGTGTCTTCTTTATCAGTGGGAGCAGGTGAGCGAGAGATCTGTTTCATCATTTTTTGAAGCTCAGTAAATATTGGTTACAGGTATTTCTTCACTATGGGTAACTGGTCGAATAGCTGAAGGGATACTTGGGTATTGCAAATATTTCTTTTTTTCTTATTGAAACCTCTTTTACATTGACAAGGCAGAAATAGCAGGTCATCTAAAGATTGCTTGCGTTCTCTCCAAACCATAGGCACTCCAAACTTAAGTTTAGCCTTCTTTTCCTTGAGACAATGATCTCAAAAGTCTCAACACAGGTTTTTGACACACTTTGTGGTGAGCCCAATGCGTGTCTGGTCTCCAAGTGGTACTTTGAAGTACGCAAAATACACCGCTTTAACAAAAGTCAGTAATGGCGCCTCTGAGTCTTCAAAGTAAAGCTTCCACAGATGTAGCAAAATATATTTTGGATCATTTGAGACACTTTCTCTGTGAGATGAGAGGCCATTGTTAGAGCAAGCAACACCAACTGCGGAGACAAATAAAAGAAAAGAGTTGTGCTACCGAGTTTGTTCTTGAATTTGCATACCAAGCCACCTACACCTTAGGCATTGTTTCACAAAAAAAGAAACAAACAGTGAGAAATACAATAAATAACTCAATTCAATGTAAAATTAAGTCATAAAACACTACCTGCGACGATTGCTGTGCAAGTTGAAATGTGTTGTGTGTTACTTTCGTTTTATCATTAAAGAATGGGGAATGTTATGCATGTTCAAAGAAACGAAGATATTCTCCAGTTTATTGGGAGACTGAATTAAAAATAAACCATATATCCGGCCCTTTGCTTACACTACCTCAATAGAAGGCATAAATTTTCTTGAAATTCATGAAAAGAGAAAAATATAAAGATCAGATTTGAATTCAGCACCCTCAAATTAGTCTAAAACTGTTCATAAAATTCCATGCAGAACTTTTTTTTTTTTTTTTGTTGCACAGTGTAATTAGTCAGTAAGATATATCATGTAACTATTCGTGTAAGATTGGGTCTCCCCGTACCGCAACTTGGAAATATAGAAAAATGGAATGGAATTTACCTTTAGACATTAAATTTTTTTTATGGGCTGAAATCTTACAATACATAAAACTGATGTCAGTTACCTGTATAATATTAAAAATAGTTATTACATTGGAAATGTTATGTAAGTTATTCGCTATTCGCATTCACAAATTTTCGAGTATATTAAACCCAAATATTCGCATAGCATTCGCATTTGCGAATACGGAAAATAGACAATAGGTCCATCGCTACTAGTATTATTATTATTATTTTTATTTTTTTTACATTTGTCCTATAGCGCTGTAGGCAGTGGTGACCCCAGGGCTGGATTGGTAGGCTCTGGAGGTTCACTTGGGGCTGTGATGATGGTTGGTCCTCGCCCGTGTGGCCGCAGCAGGAATTATCTATATATATATAATATATATATATATATATATATATATATATATATATATATTATATATATATCTATATATATATATATATATAATATGGTTATATTACAATTATATAGGGTGTCCTTATATATACACAACACAAAATTTTGGAGAAGTATGTCTCACCCCGCCTAAACTGTTATTTTTAGCCAAAAACCCCTGTTTAACTTTAATTGAGATTATGAATTATGTAGAGGTTGCATCAATGCATCAGAAGTTCTCACCTATCAAGTTCTTTGCCACGGCATTGCAAAAAACAATTTTACAAATATTTGTATTTTTCCTATTTTTTTATTATATTACTATTGTATTTTTTATTATGAAATTAATTGAGTTCTCTTCATTTGAGATTATTTAGAACAATGACTTTTTAGTTTCATCCATAAGGATAGATTCAGCTTTGTTAATATACTCCAGATATTCAGCTTTGTTAATAACTGAGTATATTTACAGAGCTGAATCCATCCTTTAATGATAAAACTAAATTTTAAAGGCTTAGTGATAAACATTTTCTTTCATTTACTAAAATGGATGACAGAATTATCCGTCATCGTTAGAGCACTACTTAAATTAAAAAGTTATTACTAACAGAGATTTCAATTATATCTTTCATAGCGGTTCCTCCCCTGGTGTCCTCTATGGATACCGAAAACTATAAAAATATAGGTAACCCCTTACGCCCTATTATTAGTACTATGGCACTTTTAACTATAAGTTAACTAAATACTTGTCCGATAAACTGAAACCATAACTACAAATGAATATACAATTAAGAACTCTTTTGATTTTGCACATGAATTAAAACCAATTACATAACACAATGCGGTGGTAATGGCTAGTTTTGACATCCAATCCCTATTTTTCCAAATTATTCCATTAGCATGAGACTATTGAGTAATCCACTGATAATTTATTCATTAATTTACATTCTTCATTATCTACACAAAAAAACAATTTCCTGATTAACTTTAGTATAAAAGACATTCTCCATTCATATTTAATAAAAAGGTTTAGTCCACCTGATGGGTTTTTCCATGGGGTCTTTGTTTGTGGTCCTTCCCTTGCCAATGCTTTTCTATGTTATCAATAACAAATTGGCGTCTGACTGTCCTACCTATTTTAAACCCTTTTATTATAAACGTTTACGTGATGACACCTTTCTACTTTTTAGAATGTTGAACATATACTTATTTTTTAATACCATAAATTCTAAACACCCAAATATTAAGTTCACATATGATGTTGGATAAACCCAATTATCACTACCATTTTTAGATATTTAGTACACGTACGGATAATTATTTTTATTACCTCAGTCTATCGTAAACCTACCTACACAGGTCTTGGTACTCAGTATTGTATCATTCATCCCTAACCTTTTTAAAAAATACTATTAAGACTTTACTACACAGATGTTATAGTTTCTCCTCCAACTGGTTTGCATTCGATAATGAAATTAAATTCTTTACTAATTTTTGTCAGATAATAAGTTATCCCTGAAAGTTAAATGATAGAAAAAACAATCTCTAGTTTCTTAGATGAAAAGTAGATCAACCCTAAGTCGAATTAATCCGAAATCTATATTAGACACACATTATATTAAACTTCAATTTTGTAGGCCATCTAGTTATATCATTCGTAAAAACTCAATGATCTACTTAAGTTAACTTATCCTAGTCAAAATTTGTAATTTGTTTTACTAATCCATTTACTATAAAAATACATTTCAAATATAAAGATTCTATACCTAAAACTCTTATCTCCAATATAATTTGTGGAAATCAATCGACTAAAAAACCGCTCTAATTATGAGTAAGGTTTAATTGAATGGTGGAATTTGGCACCACCGTCAGGAATTCGGTGATTCACGAACACAAATTCCCACCTATGTATATAACTATAATAGATTTGGGTAATAAGATGTAATTAGATATAAATTGGTGGTATTCAGATAATACCACAATAATCAAAAGGATTCAACATAGTATAAGAATTATGAGGGACCAGTATGGGAGTTAAAAATATTATTGAACAAATACGTGGCGGGCACGAGCCAAGCTGAAGGTATTTCAGTGGAGGGAATTAGTAACGCGGTGCAGCCACTACGAC
>JACEEZ010013622.1:0-20688 GCA_016584305.1 Chionoecetes opilio
GTGAAGGGTTTTTGGAAAACCGGGGTTTTTCCCCCAAAAAAAAAAAAAAAAACCGGTTTCGAGCAATGGTGAAGAGTCTGAACAAGATAAAAACTTGTGAAGGGTAAAAAAACCTTGTGAAGACCAAGTAGACACTTGGTAAAAATATACGAAGAATGGGGGGCAAAGAAGTAAAACAAGTGCTCGGCCCCCAAGACAATCGCTGTGGCTGAAAAACCGGGCATGGAAAAGGGTTGCTAGGTCACTGATAAAGCTGATCAAACAGGTTCGGGGTGAGCACCTTCGAGTGTTTCTGACTTTTTCCCGATATTTCTCAGTTGGACATTAAAATTACTTGAAGTCACTTATTTCTAGCCCAAGACATGGGAAACTTCACATCAATCCCCCAGAAGTATTAAAAAAAATTCAAAACAAGGTTTTCGTCACCCGTCGCAGCAGCAAGTTGGGCAGGGTCAGTGGGGATCTAGCCCATCGAGAGACACGATGAGGTCGAAGACAGGGCTTTTATAAATAGGGAAGGGAATTTGAAAATCAGAGGGCCCTCTGGCCCCGTCAACCCCAATTAAAGCGGGTAAACATCGAAATCAAGATTTCAAAAACCCTGTCATACATACATCTGAACAGCACAAGGATTTGACAGAGGAAAGGGATGAATAGGGATGCTGTGATCTGGGGGAGATCATTTCAAAACTTCCTAGATTACCTTTTTCCCCAGATTTTTCATTGCGAAATATTGCATGCTTTTGGGGCGAGGAAGGCGTGAATGTCATGAATACGAATCTGTTGGATCAAGATAATGCAGAAAATGATCGGACGCCTACCTTAAAATTTATCGTTCACTAGGAGGATAAAGCCAAAAACACTTGGACAGAAATCGCTAAAAAGGGCCCTGATCGAACCATTGACTTACCTTTTTTTTCAAAGTTTTATGGTAGTTTTTTTTCAAACGGAGGAAATATCACTGGAAGACGTTATGTTTTCAGCTCAGCCCCCTTTCCTCCGCCCTTTTGAAGCCCCAAACATTTTACGAAAAGGAATAAGCCACAAATTTTGATAAAATAACGAGGAAGCGGGGGTGCAATCCCTCAGAAACCAAAAAAAAGCACTATGTCCCTTGTTGGGGGGTTCTTTCTTCACCCAATACCATGACAGCTGGAAAAAACTTTGGAAAATGACAAACATATTGGGTTTCACCATCCGGCATTATGGGGTTTAGGTTTGACTGTGTCCTTGATGGTAGTGGGGGGCCGCCATAAGGGTAACCAATCAGGAAGGGGGCACAAATTAATCCTTTATCAGCTTCACTGCTGAGACAAAATTCACTGGGAAGAAGGGGGGGCTCCTGTCAGTAGATGTTAAAACAGAGATTTTTGATGATAAGGATAAAGACAGAAAGTGGGTTTACTTTTTGGGTCAACGCACTTGGTGACGGAGTCGACATAGAAAGCTGCAGTCGAAAGTCTCTTCGTCACAACCCCTACGTTTATAGAAAGATACTGATCTACTTTCTTTTATTACTTCTTCACTAGCACATGGGATAGTAGGGTCTATTTTAACTACAAGTCAAAAGGGATGGGAATTTTAAAGTTTATGACATACCCTTCTTAAAAAGAAAATTAAACAAACTAAAAAAATCTAAACGTATCTAAAGAAAAACCCCAGCTAAATTGCACCACAAAACCCCCCCAGCCTCATCCGCCCAAACCCCCCAAAATAAAATCAAACCCAAATGCAGACCCCCCACACTCCCCTAAATAGCAAACCCCCATCCCCCGATGTGCAAACACCCCACCTCCCCCCAAAACAGCAATCCCCATCCATCCCCGCTGAAAACCCCCCACCACTCCCCTAAAATAGAATCCCACCACCCCCATGTTCAACCCCCCCACCACTCCCTAAGAAGCAACCCCATCCCCTCCCCATGTTTCAGCCCCCACCACTCCCCCAAACAGCAATCCCCATCCATCCCCCGTCAAACCCCCCACCCTCCCCCAAAATAGCAATCCCCCATCCACCCCCATTTGCAACCCCCCCCTTTTCCCCCGAAACGCAAACCCCCCCACCCCCAGTTTCAACCCCCCACTTTTCCCTAAAAACGCAAATCCCCCACCCCCCCTGTTGCAACCCCCACCTCTCCCCTAAAAAAACAAACCCCCATCCCTCCCCCTGTTGTAATCCCACCACTCCCCTAAAACAGCAAACCCCCATCCATCCCCAGTTTTCAATCCCCACCCCTCCCCCCAAATCAGAATCCCCCATCCTCCCCATGTTTCAATCCCCACCCTCCCCTAAAAGCAACCCCCTCCATCCCATGTTGCAAACCCCACCCTCCCCTAAAATCAGCAATCCCCCACCACCTCAAATGCAACCCCCCATCCCCTAAAACAGCAAAACCCCATCCATCCCCATGTTGTAATCCCCACCACTCCCCTAAAACCGCAAACCCCCCCTCCATCTCCATGTTCAATCCTACCATCCCTAAAACAGCAACCCCATCCATCCCCATGGTGCACCCCACCACCTAAAAACAGCAAACCCCCCCTCAACCCCCATTTGCAACCCCCCACCACCCTTAAAAATGCAGTCCCCCATCAAACCCCCATTACATTTTAAATTTTTACTTTAAACCAATATCTTCTCTGCTCAATAGTATTGAAACTCAAATTTTATATTCCGTCTTCTTGACTTTTTTTTTTCTCTTTACCTTTTTTTTAAATAAAAGGTTTTTTTCAGAAAAACACTACCCTTTCAAGCCACTTTTCCCCACCTCATTCCGGTAGTTTAATTATTCATTCTTTTTTTCCCCTCGCCCCTCAAGCTAACCTTTCAACTTATTAATTGTCATCCTTTTAAAGGCAATTTTTTCAATTCCAAACTGCTATTTTTTTCTCCACTGACGAAATTTTTCCCCCTCCACAAAAAATTTTTTATTCAAACTAAAAACACGACATTTAAACGTTTCTTTCCACAAAACAAATATTTTTTTTTTTAACCAAAACAATTTTTTCCCCCTCGCCCCCAAATATTTTATTTACTTTATTTTCCCTCCCAAAAACCCCCTTTTGAGGGACTTCGCTTCCCCCATTAAACTACTACCACTACTATACTACTACTGCCACTACTACTTACTAACTACTACTACTACTACTACTACTACTACTACTACTTACTACTACACTATTTACCTATACAAATACTACTACCAACTTACAACTACTACCCACTACCTACCACAAAACAACTACTAAAAACTACTACTACTACCACTATACTCCCACTATCCCCTATACCACTACTACTACTACTATCCCACCCAACCCCCCCACCACCACTACCTTCTATACATAATCTTCCACCAGAGGGGGCGCGGCGCGGTCTGGCGGCGGGGTGGCGCGAAAAAACCCCGGGGACGACACAGCGCGTGCTGTCGTCCCTGGGTGGTACAGGCCGTTCCCAGGACGGGGGGTCCCCGCTGAAGGTGGGTTTTGGGGAAAAGGGTCTATTTTTTTAATCAAATAATATATTTAGTGCTCATTTTTGCTCAATCCTGAAATGGCATATTTATATATTTTATCGTCATTTATATTTCAAAAATTTCACATCACTTCAAGTCCCTTCAATTTCTTCATATCCTTCACTTCTTTAATCACTTTAAATCACTTTACATCACTTCAAAAACACTTCACATCACTCAAGTCCACAATAACTTCAAATCACTTGCATCACTTCAAGTCCTTTCACATCACTTCAAATCCCTTACATCACTTTAAACCCTTACATAACTTCAAGTCCTTCAAAACACTTCAAATTACTTAATCACTTCAAGTCCCCTTTACATTACTTCAAAATCATTCAATCCCCGCACATTTCTTCCATCACTTCAAGTCCCTTTTACATCACTTCAAGTCCTTCACATCATTCAAAAACCCTTCACATCACTTAAGTCCATTTTCTCACTTCAAGTCCCCTTTACATCACTTTAAGCCATTCACATCACTTCAAGTCCCTTCACATCACTTCAAGTCCATTCACATCAATTCAAGTCCCTTTCCCCACTTCAAGTCCATTTACTATTTCCAAACTTCAATCCCCTTCCCCCACTTTAAATCCTTCACATTTTTCACATCACTTCAATCCCTTCACATCCTTCAAGTCCTTTACATCACTTCAAGTCCCTTCACATCACTTTTAAGTCCCTTCAATTACTTATTCCCTTCACATACTTCAAGTCCCTTCAATCACTTCATGTCCCTTTACATCACTTCAAGTCCCTTCACATTACTTCATGTCCCTTTATCACTTCAAATCCCCTTCCATCACTTCAAGCCCTTCAATCACTTTAAATCACTTCAATCACTTCAAAACACTTTACAAAACTTAAAATCCCTTTACATCCTTCAAAGACCCTTCAATCACTTCAAGTCCCTTTCCCCTCTTTTTTACATCACTTCAAGCCCCTTCACATCCTTAAGTCCCCTTTCCATCACTTCAAGCCCTTCACATCCTTTAAATCACTTCACTCACTTTTAAGTCCCTTCCATACTTCAAGCCCCTTTAAGTCATTAAGTCCCTTCACGTTTCTTTCAAGTCTCTTCACGTTATTCAAGTCCCTTTACATTACTTCACCACTTTAAGTCCCTTTAATCCTTTCCCTCACTTAAGTTCCTTCAAATCCTTCATATAATTTCAATCCTTCCATGCTTCAAATCACTTTACATCAGAAGTCCCTTTAATTATTCAAGTCCCTTTACACACTTCAAGTCCCTTCACATCACTTCAAGTCCCCTTTACATTACTTTAATCCCTTCACAACTTAGTCCTTACATCACTTCAAGTCCCTTTACTCACTTTAGTCCCCTTTTACTCACTTCAAGTCCCCTTTACATTTCTTTAGTCCCCTTTAATCACTTCAAGTCCCTTCACATACTTAAGTCCCTTTAATCACTTAAAAAAACTTCAACACTTTAAATCACTTCACATCTCTTAAAGTCCTTACACACTTTAAGACCCTTCACACACTTAAAATCCCTCCAAAATAATTTCACACCTTCAAGTCCCCTTTACTACTTTTTAAATCCCTTCACATCACTTCAAATCCTTCACATCACTTAAATCACTTACATCACTTTAAGTCCCTTCAATGACTTAATTTCCCTTTACTCACTTCAAGTCCTTCCGTTACTTCAAGTATTACATTTTCTTACATCACTTTAATCCCTTCACATCACTTCCGTCACTTCAATTCCTTCAAAACTTACACACTTCAAGCCTTTCACATCGCTTCAAACATTACATCACTGCAAGTCCCCCCTTACTTCAAATCCCTTCACATCACTTTAAGTCCCCTTTTACATCACTTCAAGTGCCTTCACATTACTTCAATTCCCTCACATCATTTAAACCCTTTAAAATCACTTTAAGTCCCTTTTCCTCACTTCACTCCCTTCACATTATTCAAATCACTTTTCACACTTCACATCATTCAAGTCCTTCACATCAACAAGTCCCTTTTAAATTCTTAAGTCCCTTCCATCACTTCAAGTCCCCTTACATATTCAAGTCCTTCAACCTTTAAGTCCCTTACATATTCAAAAACATTTACATAAATTCAACCCTTCACTTTACTTTAAGTCCCTTCCAAAAATCCCAAAAAACTTCACATCCTTCAAGACCCTTACCCCTTTAAGGCCCTTCAATAAATTTAAGTTCCTTAACGTCCCTTTACATCACTTAATCCCTTCACATCACTTAAATCCCTTCAATCACTTCAAAAAATCACATCACTTCAAGTCCCTTTACATCCCTTCAACCCTTCACTTCACATCACTTCAATCCCTTCACATCACTTCAAGCCCTTTTCACATCAAAAGGGGAGGACAAGACGAAGTGAAAAAAAGGAAGTAAAGAAGAGCCTCGAAATTGGGGGGAACACGCTCTCTTCTCTCTCTCTCTCTTCTCTCTCTCTCTCTCTCTCCTCCTCTCTTCTTTTCCCTCTCTCCTCTCCCTCTCTTCTCCCTCCCCTTCTCTCTTTTCCCCTTCTCTTTTTAAAAATTTAACCCTTTTTTTTTGCTCTCCTTTGATTTTTCGTGATTTTTTTCCATCATGTTTCCCTCTTCGCCTCTCGTGAAATTTTATTTTTTTTGTTTCTTTTCTCAATTTCCCAGGTATTTTGTATGTTTTTTTTTGTATCATTTTCGCTTTTTGGTCGCTTTGTTTTTCTTTTTTTCGTTTTCTTTTTTTTTTCTCTATCAACACTCACAGTACTTTTTTTTGTGTGCCCTTGGTTTTCTCTGTTGTTTCACTAGTTGTTTTTTCAGGGCCTGAGCAACCCCCGTATACCCCCTCCCCATATAAACATTTATTTTATCATTCTACCTTGTTTTTAGTTTTGCGAAGCCACCCCCTGGGGGGTGGGTCACAAACCCCGGCAAACCCCCGGTACCCATTCACTGCGGGGTGGACGGGGCCGGGTTTTAAAGAAGACCCCGCTGTCTTCATCCGCCGGAGATCGAACACGGGACTTCTCGGTTGAGAGCCGAGCGGCAAACCCCTTTACACTATTTTCCCCCCTTTGTGTGTGTGTGTGTGTGTGTGTGTGTGGTGTGTGTGTGTTTTGTTGTGTTGTTTTGGGTGTGGGGTGTGTGTGTGGTGGGTGTGTGTGAGGCGTATGTGGTGTGGGTGTGTGTGTGTACAAATTTTTAATTTTTGTTTTTTTCCATTTTTTTTTCTCTGAGTCCGGATTTTTAAAGCAATTTATTTTTTTGGTTTTTCCATTCATTTTCTTTCATATAATTCTATACAAAATTTTTTCTTTAATTGGATTGTTTAAACTATAAAAGCTTAAAAAATGCCTGCTTTCTTTCTTTTTTTTTTCCTTTTTTTTTTTTATTTTCAGACATAAATTTTTTAATACGAGGATTCTTCTTGCATGGTCTTCTTTCTTTCAGAGAAAAACATACGAGGGAAAAGCAAAGCTGCAAAGAAAAATTTTTTTATTCCCTTTTATTATTTTTTTTTAGTCTTAGTCTGTTTTGTGGTTTATCATGAATTAGATTTTTTTTCTTGCAAAAGTTTTTTGGGGGGGTGTGTGTGGGGTTGCGGGTTTTGTGTGGTGTTTTGGTGTTTTGTGTGTTGGGTGTGTGGTGGGGTGTTGTGGGTGTGTTTTTTGTGTGTGTGTGTGTGTGGGGTGTGTGTGTGTGGTGTGTGTGGTGCCGAATGGCTTTTTAACAAAATATAGATAACACATTTTACACACACACCAACCACACACACACCACACACAACACACACACACCAGACACGCACACACCACACACACCACACACCCACCACACACAAACACACAACCACACACACACCACACCACACACACCCCCACATATACACCCACACCACACCACAACCACACACAACACACACACCACACACATACACACCACACCAAAAGTACCACCAACAACACACAAACCACACATACCATCACCACACCACCAACACGCCATTTTCACCACAACACAACCAAACCCCACACACACACACACACACACACACACCACCCACACCAACCCACACACACACACCCACACACACCACACCACAACACACACACACCCCCAAAACAAAACACCATACACACCCCATATACACTACACAACCACAAACAAATTTCTCACACACACCCCGTGATGGGCAGGGTTTATAGGTGGGCCTACCATTTTTGGTAGGCGGTTCGAATCCTCACTGCCCCGGGGGTTTTTTTACTGACAATTTGGGCAGTTGCGTGTCCCGAGCAAGGGGATGGGGGGGTGGTGTCCCAAAATTACCCAAAAAACGGTAAAAAGGAGCTCCAAGCTGCACCGGGGGGGAAACTGGGGATCGCGAGTCGAAACACTGGACGGGCCTTGGTGAAAAAAACACAGTCACACAACATACAAAACACACACAAAAAACCTAACGCAAACACACCCGCACACACATACACACACGCGCGCACACATACCACACACATCCACCAACTAAAAAATCACAAAGCTCCCTTTTCCCCCCTTTCTCTCTCTCTCTTTTCTCCCTCCCCTCCCCCCTTCTCCTTTTCCCTCTCTTCTCTCTCTCTTCTATCTCCTCTCTCTTTTTTTCTCTCTCTCCCCCTCTTCTCTCTCTTCTTCCTTTTTTTTTTTTTTTTTTTTTTTTTTCCCCCCCCCCCCCCCCCCCCCCCCCCAAACCCACATGCTCAAGTTATAAAGATCACTAACTTTTCCCCATTAAAAATATTTCAAGATTTTTCAAAGTTGATCCACTTTCCCCTTTCCCCACCTTCCACCTCCCCTTCCACAGTTTTTTTCCAGCTTAAAGACGCATTTCCCCTTCTCCATCCCCTTTTTTTACCCCCAGGTGTAAATTTCCTCCTTACTCCTTTCTGTTTTTTACTTGTCTTCCTTTCTCTGTTTTATTCTTTGTCATTTTTGCTTTAAATAAGAACATAAAAAAATAGGGAAGCTACAAAAAAGAGGCCGTGGGACCTACACGAGGTATTCCTTTTTTACATAACACAAAAACCCACCTTTTTCACCCCCTTCGGGGAATTTTCCAGCCCCCCTTTTAAAAGCCTCTAAGACTCCGCACAACTACCTTTTTACTGAGCCCTTTTCCCATTCCAAATCATTTACCACCCCCTTTTTGTAAACCAGTTTTTCCCTATTTTTTTTTTTAAAATCTACATTTTTCCAGTTTGAATCCGTTCTTCTTGTTTACCCCGGGTTAATACCGTAAGAATTTTTTTCCAACATCGCCTTATGTATCCCTTTATCCCAAAAAAAAATTCTACAGATCCCCCTTATCTGCGTCTCTCGAGGAGTGTAAATTTAATAGCTTCAACCTTTCATAACTAAATTTACGCCCCCCTTGAATAATTTTGGTTATCCTTCTCTGCTGATTTTAATAGGCTAACCACCTGTATCTAGGCATATGATCCTTTTGTACCCATCCATTTTTTTGCTTTCAGTGCCTTCTCTGTATATCCCTATTTTTTTTTTCCTTTTTTTTTTTGCATCCCCCTTTCCTTTAAAAGTTTCTTTCCATCATTCCAATTTTTAGAGAGAGAGAGAGAGGGGGGAGGAGAGAGAGAGGGAAAGAGAGGGGAGAGAGAGAGAGAGAGAAGAGAGAGGAGAGCGTGGAGAGAGGAAGGAAGGAGGAAGGAAAGAGAAGGGGAGAAAGGGAAAGCGGAGTATGGTTGGTGGGGGGGGGGGTGGTGGTGAGGGGAGGAGGGGGGAAGACGAGGGGGAAAGAAGAGGGGGAATGGGGTTTCGAAGAAAAGGAGGAGGAGGGAAAGGGGGAAAGAGAGTAGAGGAGAATGAAAAACCAAGGAAGAACAAACACCCAAAAATCTAAAAAATGAGACATATATTTATTTTTATCGTATTTAACATCTCTTAAAAAAGCTTACATTAGCCTTCATACAACCTTAAAAATAAACTTGCATTACAAACTATCTAAGTTAAAACTGTAATTTATAAGAGATGAGCCGCTGGGGAGCCCGGCCTTGGGGGGCGCGGCGCGTCCCCTCGCTCCATGCTCCGCGTTGGGTGTGGCGCGCTGCCCAAAAGCCAAGGCCGGTTCTCTTTTGGGCCCCCCGGGGCCCCCGGGCTGACCTAGCCTCGTCGTGCTCTGGGGCCCCCGGGGGTTGCCAGGGCTTGCCCGGGGGACGTAGAAAGGGGGCGGAAGGTGGGGGCCTTCCGCAGTTGGTGGGGAGGTGGAGTGGGGTTGGCGGCAGGGCCACCCCCGAGCCAGGTTTTGCCCGGGACAGGTCCCGCTTGGGGAGACCGGCTCCCTGGACCCCCCAGCCTGCTACGCCCTTCCCGTGGGGGATCCGCCCCCCCGACAGGCCGCGACTGCTGCATCCCGGGGGTCAGGGGCGCCAGCCGGCCCCCGGGGCCCCAGACGCAGCGTGGTCCAGCGCGGCGCCCTGAGCATGGTCCCCGGCCTGGTAAGGGAAAGACCTCAAAACCTCCTTGCTGGGTGGGGGGCAGCGCGATGAGCACCGGCGCGTGTAGGCACCAGCACTGATCACAGTAGAATACTGGGGGGGGGGGCACTCAGAGAGCCACATACCTCCACCGGAGGAAGGGGCTCTAAAGCAAAACAGTTGTGATTCGATTTTATCCAAATTAGATCAGTTCTTCTTATACCAAATAGACTTGGTATACCCAAGTTTGGTCGCAAATTATTGTAACTTTTTGAGAAATCCTGTACACTAAACCAAAAAAACAAACAGATCCGGGTGAAAACATAACCCTCTCCAAACTTCGTTGGCGGAGGTAATAAAAAACGAAGCGAAAAAGAGGAATGGAGGGACGAAATGAAGAGTAGAAGGAATTGTAGGGGTGGGTGGACGAAGATTAGGAGGCAGCATGCAGGAATTAGATGAAGAGAAGAGGGGGAGATAGATGAGGAAGAAGACGACGAGGGAGATAAGAAAAAAAAAAATGTAGGAATAAAGTTGTAAAAGATAACATATAATTATAACATCATTTTCTTTCATAACAATTGGCTGTCCTTGCCAACAATTCGTGTTGCATGAAACAAGAAAAAGATATTTAATTTTTATCTGCTCTAATGGGAAATACACACAAAACAGGGGAGGGGGACGAATTTGACAAGCAGAATATCATTACACGCTATTTCACTCAATATAAGAAACTTGTAGAGACGCAAGCAGGCTCCTCCGCCAACCCCCTCTTTCCACGACCCGCCAGGGTGGCCTGGTGGTAGAGCGCGCGGGTCCGAGTGTAGAGACCCTGCAATCGGTCACGGTCCGAGTCCACCAAGTTCGTTCGTGTTGTGGCCGTTGGGACGCTTGGAAGTCAATAACCTTGTAGTTGGTACTTGCAAAGTGTCTAGATAGTGCATCAAAAGCTTATCTTATCTTATCTTTATAACGCCGGGCACAAGCTTCAAAGAGGAAAAATATGGAACATAACACAATAAACATTGAAAAAAATATATTATGGGTGGAACATTGCTCATGTACATAATATGTACAAAACAACAGCATAAAAAGCTTCACAAAAATTGTTGTACAAAACTAGTAGAGGAAAAGTACTTCTCCAAATGTTGCACCCGAATAAACTTATATTGGAAAAAATAAAATCGGCCACCAAATAAAATAACTCAACACTGCAATAGAATTATACTCTTTCCATCGATATATTATTTTAACCCCCAGCCAGAAAACCTATAAGGTTCGGCTTGTCAATTTGCCATTGCACGACTGCTAATCCACTCGTTGGGAATTAGGTGGTGAAATAATTCCGAGAATAATAAAAAAGTTAGTCATGTGGACAAACATAAATGTACTATATTTTTTTTCATACATATATTAATTTCAAATTGGTAATATCATATGTATATATTTATCCTCAATGGTATTTTCATCCAGAGCAAATATATCAGAGAGAAGAGGGGATAACAGTTACGAACAGACAGAATAGTTAGAGGGACAATAATTACAATAGTTTCACTCCAACGTGTTGCGAAGAAAATGTAAGCTGGTTTTATGGAAATAGAGCGTTGGGGCAGAACAAGAAAGAAAGAAAAAAATATACATTAAGACCAAACATGAGCATTTGGCAAAGAGGAGGAGGCGGGAAAATAATGATAATGTCCCTTCCCATAAGGAACATTAGGAGGTTCCTCTAACATAAGGGAATATTTAATTTGATTTTAACGCGAAATATTTTAACGAGAAAAAAATAAACGGAGACGCGATATATTACAGGAGAGAAATCTAACCTTCATTTACTCTCTCTCTCCTCTCCTCTCTTTTTCTTTTTTTTTTTTTTCTCTCTCTCTTCTCTCTCTCTCTCTCTCTCTCTCTCCTCTCAGAAGAAACAAACAAAATTATGCTTTACCTTCTGTCCTATCCAGACGAGCGGGCCTGATCGGCGGGCATGTTCCGTCATCCCGTTGCCCGTCAAATGTTTGCCCATTTGACGCGGCAAACCATCGAAATGCCCGATCCCCTGTTTAGTTGAGCGAAAGCACAAGCAGTGGCAGGTGGCTGAGGAAGGTAAGCGCTGCCAGACGACAATTTAACATTGAGGATACATAGAAGACTTGCCTACCACTTATCACTGCAGTCTGTAACACGGTTTCGCATCAGGAACTTTATACACACAGCCAACAATTATGCTACAATACTATCTTCGCAGTCAGTAGTTAATGGGTACCATGTGTATCGTACCCCACTAGACAAAACTACTGGCATCGTCGGGCACGCCCGCCAATTCATCAACTTTGCCGTTCGATGTGGACAAGGTAAAGGAAAAGAGAGGTAGCCTCACCCCCTGACACGCAGGGGGGACGTGACGTCAATAATTATTAAGAGGGCGAGGAGGGGGAAGAGGCTACCTTCTCTTTCCTTTAACCTTGGTCCACACGGCAGAGTTGATGAAGGGCGGGCGTGCCCGACGATGCCAGTAGGGTGTCTAGTGGGGTACGATCCACCTGCGTACCCAGTACTACTGCGAAGATAGTATTTGTGTAGCATAAATTGTTTGCTGTGTGTATAAAGTCTGATGCGAACCGTGTTCAAACGAAGTGATAAGTGGGAGGCAAAGTCTCTGGATCCTCAATGTTAAATTGCGTCTGGCAGCGCCGTAACTCCCAGCCACAATCCACGCTTGTGATTTCGCCTCAACTAAACAGGGGATCGCGGCATTTCGATGGTTTGCGTCAAATGGGCAAACGTTGACGGCAACGGATGACGGACATGCCCGCCGATCAGGCCCGCTCGTCCTGGATAGGAAAGAAAGGTAAAGGATAATTGTTTGTTTCATTTGAGAGAGAGTGAGAGAGAGACGAGAGAGAGAGAGAGAGAGAAGAGAGATGCGATGAGAGAGAGAGAGAAGAGAGTAATGAAGGTTATATTTCTCTCCTGTAATTAAACGCTTGTCTCCAGTTTAATTTTTTTTTTTTTTCATTAAATAATATTCGCGTTAAAATCCAAAAATAAATATTCTTATTAGAGGAACCTCCCTAATGTTCCTATAGAAGGGACATTATATTATTTTCCCGCCTCCTCCTCTTGCAAAATTACTCATGTTTGGTTCTAATGTATATTTTTTCTTTCTTTCTCGTCTGCCCCACCGCTTCTATTTCCATAAAACCAGCGTAGCATTTTCTTCTCACACGTTCTGGAAGGGAAACTATTGTATTATTGTCCCTCTCACTATTCGGGCTTTCGTAACTGTTATCTTCTCTCCTGATATATTTGTCGGATGAAAATCCCATTTGAGATTAAATATATACATATGGATATACCATTTGAAATTAATATATTATGAAATAAAAAGTATAGTACATTATGTTTGTCACAATGAATAAGTTTTTTATTATTCATTACAGAAAATTATTTCACCAACCTAATTCCCAACGAAGTGGATAGCAGTGTGCAAATGGCAAATTGACAGCAATCACTTATATTTTCTCGGCTGTGGTTAGAAAAATATACGATGGAAAGAGATAATTCTATTGCCAGTTTTGAGTTATTTTATTTTGGGGCCGATTTTATTTTTCCAATATAATTTTATTACGGTGCAACATTGGATAGAAGTAAATTTTCTCTATATTTTTGCTAAAAACAATTTTTGGGAAAGGGCTTTTATGCTGTTGTTTTTGTACATATGATTTAAGGAGCAATTTTTTCCACCCATAAATATATTTTTTTTCAAGTGTTATTGTGTTATGTTCCATTATCTTTTTCTCTTTGAGCTGTGCCCGGCGGTTTAGAAAGGATAAGATTAAGATACTTTGATCCTATCTAGGACACTTTGGACAAGTACCAACTAAAGGTTATTGACTATCAAAGCGCCACCACACACGACGAACTTGGTGGACTCGGACCGGTGGACCGAATGCAGGGTCTCTACAATCGGGCCGCGCGCCTACCACCAGGCCACCCTGGCGGGTCGTTTAGAAAGATTTGGCGTATGGCGGGAGGAGCCTTCTTGCTTCTCTACAAGTTCTTATATGAGTGAAATAGCGTGTATGATTATTCTGCACTTGGGTCAAATATCGTCCACCCTCCCTGTTTGTGTTATTTCCATTAGAGCAGATAAAAATGATATCTGTTTTCTGTTTCATGCAAACACCAATTGTTGGCAAGGAAAGCCATTGGGTTCTTTGAAAGAAAATGAGGTATAATATGTTATCTGTTACCAACTTTATTCCTACATTTTTTTTTTTTTAATTCCCTCTTCCGTCTTCTCCATATCTCATCCTCCCCCTCTTCTTCTATCTTAATTCCTGCATGCTGCCTCATAATCTCTTCCACACACCCCCTACAATTCCTTCTAATCTTCAATCGTCCCTTCCATTCCTCTTCTTTCGTTTTTATACCTCCGCCAACGAAGTTGGAGAGAGGTTATGTTTTCACCCGGATCTGTTGTTTGTTTGTTAGTGTACAGGAATTTCTCAAAAAGTTACAAATAGATTGGACCCAAAAGTGTATACCAAGGGCTCTATTGGTATAAGAAGAACTGATCTAATTTTTGGATAAATCGAATCACAACTGTTTGTTTTAGAGCGCCTTCCTCCGGTGGAGGTATGTGCTCTACTGAGTGCCCCCCCCCCAGTTCTACTGTTGTATCAGTTGCTGGTGCAAATACAGCGCGCCCGGTGCTCATCGCGCGTCCCCACCAGCAGAGGAGGTGGACGAGGTCATTCATTACCAGGCCATGCGGAACACCATGCTCAGGGCGCCGCGCCTTCGGCCAGCGCTGCGTCATGCAGAGCGCGGTCCGGCGGTGGCGCCCCGACCCCCAGGATGCAGCGATCGCGGCCATGTCGGTGGCGAGATACCTCCAGCAGGAGAGGGCGCCAGCGTAGCAGCGGAGGGGGTACAAGGGGAGCATCCCCGGTCGCCACAAGGACGGGACCTGTCAGCCGGCAACACCTGCTACGGAGGGTGGCCCTCGCCGCCCAAACACCAGCTCAACCTCCACCACCTACTGCAGGAAGGACCACCACCTTCCTACACGCCGCCCTTCTACGTCCCCCGTGGCAAGCCCCGTGGCAACCCGGGCGGCCCCAGAGCACGACGAGGCTAGGTCAGCCCTGGGGGCTCCGGCGGGCAAAGAGAACCGGGCATGGGCTGTTGGCAGCGCGCCACACGCAACACAGCGGAGCATGGAGAAGGGGACGCGCCGCGCTCACACCAACGGCACTGGGCTCTCCAGCGGCTCATCTTATCAAGGGTACAGATTTAACATTAGTATCAGGTTGTAATGCAAGTTTATCTTAAGGTTGTATGTAAGGATAAGTAAGCTTTTTAAGAGATGTTAATATACGATATACATAAATATATGTCCACTTTTCGATTATTGCTGTGGTTCTTTCCTTCGTGTTCATCTCCTCTACATCTCTACATCACCATTACTCCTCCTCCTCTTCTTCTACCCATTCCTCCCTCTTCATCTTCCCTTCCATGTAGTTCTTCCCTCCTCTTCCTCCCATCACCTGACCACCACCACCACCCACACCACACCAATACTCTCGACTTCTCTATAGCTCGCAGCACCAAAAAAATGTACTCTTTCCTTCCTCATTCCTGGCAGGAACAAATGCATTACTCCACGCTGGCTCTCTCTCTCTAATCTCTCTCCTCTCCTCTTCTCTCTCTCTCTCTCTTCTCTCTCTCTCTCTTCTCTCTCTCTCTCTCTCTCTTCTCTCTCTCTCTCTCTCTCTCTGTCTCTCTCTCTCCTAATAATTGGCAATGATGGAAAAAAAGTTTTAAAATTAAAGGGGGAGAACAAAAAAGGACAATGGAAAAAGGAGAAAAAAAGAAAAAAAAAACTGGTTAAAAAAGGGGGGTTTTTGGTAAAAAAAAATTTGGGGGGGGGAATGGAAAGGGGACCAAAACAGGGTGTGGGGAACTTAGAGATTTTAAAGGGAAAGCTAAAAAATTTTTTTCCCATGAAGGGGAGAAAAGGGGGTTTAGTTTATGTAAAGGAAAATATCGGTAAAGTTCTAGGGCCCTTTCGTAGCCCAAAATATTTTCTTATGTTTTTTTTAAAGAAAAGTGACAAACGAATATAATAAGGAAAGAAAAAATGTAAATCGAAAGGAGTAAGGAGGAAATTTCACTGGGGAAAAAAGGAGATGGAGAAGGAAAATGCGTCTTTAACCCCTGGAAAAAAAGGGGAAGAGATGGAAATGAGAAGGGGGAAAGTATAACGAAAAAAGAAAATTTTTTTAAGGGGAGAAAAGAGGATTCTTTTAATTTGACATTGGGGAAAAAGGGGAGGGGGGAAGGGGGGAGAGGGGGGAAAGGAAGAGAAAAGAAAAAGGAGAAAAGAGGAAAAAGAGAGGGAAAAGAGGAAGGAGAAAAGAGAGAGAGAGAGAGAGGGGGAATGAGAGAGAGAGAGAGAAGAGAGAGAGAGAGAGAGAGAGGGGGAAAGGAGGGAGAGAGAAGAGAGAGAGAGAGAGAGAGAGAGAGAGGAGCTTTGTGATTTTATATTTGGGTTGTGATGTGTGTGGTATGGTGCGCGCGTGTGTGTATGTGTGGCGGATGTTTTTGGGTTAGGTTTGTGTGTGTGTGTTGTATGTTGTGTGACTGTGTTTTTTTCCCCAAGGCCCGTCCACGTGATTCGACTCGCGATCGCAGTTTACCCCCCCGGGCAGCTTGGAGCTCCTTTTTTTACCGTTTTTTTTGGGTAATTTTGGGGACACCACACACCCCCACCCCCTTGCTAAAGGGGACACAGAAAATCCCCAAAATTTTGTCAGTAAAAAAACCCCCGGGGCAGTAGGTTTCAAACCCGCCTACCACAGATGGAGGCCGCAGCTAATAACCTGCCCATCACGGGTGTGTGTGAGAAATGTTTGTGGTTGTGTAGTGTATATGGTGTTTGGGTTTTATGTGTGTGGTGTGTGTGTGGTGTGTGTGTGTGTGTGGGGTTGTGTGTGTTGTGTGTGTGGTGTGGGGTGTGGGTGGTGTGTGTGTGTGGTTTGTGTGGTGTGTGGGGTGGGGTTTGTGGTGTTGGCGTGGGGTGGTGTGTGTGATGGTATGGTGGTTTGTGTGTTGTTGGTGGTACGTTTTTGGTGTGGTGTGTATGTGTGTGGTGTTGTGTGGTGTGTGGGGGTGTGTGGTGTTGTGTGGGTGTATAGTGTGTTGTGTGTGTGGGGTGTGGTGGGTTTTGGGGTGTGTGTGGGGTGGTGGGGTTGTGGGGGTGTGTGGTGTTGCGTGTCTGGGTGTGTGTGTGTGGTGTGTGTGGTGTGTGTGTGGTGTGGTGTGAATGTGATCATAGTTTTTTAAAAAGCACATTGGCAGCACACACACACACACACACACACACACCACACACACACACACACACACACACACAAACACACCACAACCCCCACCCACACACACACCCAAAACACACACCCCCCCCCCCCCACACACACACCACACGAAACTTTTGCAAAAAAAAAAAGATCTAATTCATGAAAAACCACAAAAAGACTAAGACTAAAAAAAAATAAAAAAAGGGGGAATAAAAAAATTTTCTTTGCAGCTTTGCTTTTCCCTCGTATTTTTTGTTCCTGAAAGAAAGAAGACCAGAAAGAAGAACCCTCGTATTACAAAAATATGTCTGCAAATAAAAAAAATAAAAAAGGAAAAAAAAGAAAAAGAAAGCAGGCCCTTTTTAAGCTTTTTTAGATAATCAATCCAATTTAAAAAAAATTTTGTATAGAAATTTTATGAAAGAAAGTGAATGGAAAAACCAATAAAATAAAAATGCTGTTAAAAAACCGGATAGAGAAAAAAAAAAAGGAAAAATAAAACATTGAAAAATTTGTACACACACACACAACACACCACAACGCCCACAAAAACCACACACACCACAACACACAACACACAAAAACACAACAACACACACACAACACACACACACACCACACACAACACACAAGGGAAAAACGGGAGTGTAAGGGTTAGCCGCTCGGCTCTCAACCGAGAAGTCCCGTTTCGATCTCCGGGCGGATGAAGACAGCGGGGGGTCTTCTTTAAAACCCGGCCCCGTCCACCCCGCAGTGAATGGGTACCGGGGGGGGTTTTCCGGGGGTTTGTGACCCACCTCCCAGGGGGTGGCTTCGGCCAAAACTAAAAACAAGGTTTGAAAGATAAAATAAATGTTTATATGGGGAAGGGGGTATACGGGGTTGCCTCAGGCCCTGAAAATCAACTAGATGAAAAAACTGAGGAAAACCATAGGGCACACAAAAAAAAGTACTGTGAGTGTTTATAGAGAAAGAAAAAAAGAAAACGAAAAAAAAGAAAAACAAAGGGGACCAAACGAGCGAAAATGATACAAAAAAAAAGGGATACAAAAAACCCGGGAAATTGAGAAAAGAAACAATAAAATAAAAGCACGAGAGGCGAAGAGGAAACATGATGGAAAAATATCACGAAAAATACAAAAAGGGGAGCAAAAAAAAAAAAGGTTAAATTTAAAGAGAGAGAAGAGAGAGAGAGAGAGAGGAGAGAGAGAGAGGAGAGAGAGAGGAGGGGAAAAAAGAGAGAAAGGGGGGGAGAAGAGAAGGGGAGAGAGAGAGAGAGAGAGAGAGAGTGTTTGTTCCCAATTTCGAGGCTCTTCTTTACTTCCTTTTTTTCACTTCGTTTTTCCTCCCCTTGTGATGTGAAAGGACTTTAAGTGATGTGAAGGGACTTGAAGTGATGTGAAGTGATGTGAAGGGGGTTGAAGGGGCTTTAAGTGATGTGAAAGGATTTTAAGGATGTGAAGGGGGCTTGAAGTGATGTGAAGGGACTTAAAAGTGATGGAAGGGGCTTAAGGAACTTGAAGTGAGGAAGGGACTTGGTGAGTGAAAGGGCTTGAAGTGATGTGAAGTGATTTGAAGTTTTGAAGGGGCTTGAAGTGATTGAAGGGGCTTTAAGTGATGTGAATGTTTGAAATGATGTGAAGGCTTGAAGTGATGTGAAGGGGCTTGAAATGATTGAAGGGGCTTGAAGTGATTGAAGGGACTTGAAGAGATGTTAAAGGGGCTGGGAAATGATTGAAGGGGCTTGAAGTTGGAAGTGATTAAATGATTTTAAGTGATGTGAAGGGGGTGAAGTGAGTGAAGGGCTTTTAAGTGATGTGAAGGGATTGGGAAGTGATGTGAAGGGAATTGAAGTAATGTGAAGGCACTTTAAGTGATGTGAAGGGATTGAATGAGTGAAGGGCTTGAAGTAAGTGAAGGGAAATTTTCAGTGATGTGAATGATTTGAAGCGTTGAAAAAGGGCTTAATGATGTGAAATTATTTGAAGGAATTTTAAGTGACGTGGGGAATGATGTGAAGGGATTGAAGGATGTGAAAGTAATGTGAATGGACTTTAAGTAACGTGAAGGGATTGAAGGACGTGAAGGATTGAAATCATGTGAAGGGGGCTTAAAGTGATGTAAGTGATTTAAGTGATGTGAAGGGACTTGAAGTGAGTGAAGGGAATTAAAAATGATGTGAAGGGACTTGAAGTGATGTGAAATTATGGGAGGGCTTGAAAGGTTGAAGGGTCTTGAAGTGATGTGAAAGGGGTTTGAGATGTGAAATGATTTTTAATGATGTGAAGTTATTTTAAGTGATGTAAAGGGACTTGAAGGGGTGAAGGGACTTGAAGTGTGTGAAGGGACATAAAGTAAGTGAAGGGACTTGAAGTGTGTGAAGGGAATGAAGTGATGTGAAGGGACTTGAAGTGATGGGAAGGGACAAAGTAATGTGAAGGGATTAAAATAAGTGAAGGGGGCTTGAATGATGTGAAGGACTTTTGGGAGTGAAGGGCTTTAAGAATGTGAAGGATGCAGGATGTGAAGTGATTTTAAGCGATGTGAAAGGACTTGAATTATTGAAGGATTTGAAGGAACTTTAAGTGACGTGAAGTGATGGAAGGGACTTGAAGTGATGTAAGTAAGTGAAAGGGGCTGAAGTAAAAGTGAAGAACTTTAAGAACGGAAGGGACTTGAATGACTAAGGGGCTTTAAGCAGTGAAGGGACTTAAAATGAGTGAATGATTTTAAGTGTGTGAAGGGACTTTAATGATGTGAAGGGACTTTAAAATGATGTGAAGGGACTTTAAGTGATGTGAAAAGATGGGAAGGGACTTGAAAAGGGTGTGAAGGGTCTTGAAGTGTGTGAAGGGGCTTTAAATGTTGTAAGTGATTGAAGTGAGGGAAATGATTTTAAGTATGTGAAGGGACTTGAATGATGTGAAGGGGCTTGAAGTGATATGAAGGGGGCAGAAATAAATTTAAGGACTTGATTTTGAAGGACATGAAGTGATGTGAAGGGATTGAAGTGATGTGAAGGGAATGAAGTAATGTAAGGGACTTGAAGTGATGGAAGGACTTTAAGTGATGTGAAGTGACTTGAAGTGAGTGAAGGGGCTTTAAGTGAGTAAATAATGTGAAGGGACTTTTAAGTGTGTGAAGGGACGAAGTGTTGGAAATGATGGAATGGCTTGAAGTGAGTGAAGGGACTTGAATTGATGTAATGGACTTGAAGTGTGTGAAGGGGCTTGAAGTGATGTGAATGGACTTTTAAGTGATGTGAAGGGACTTTAAATGATGTAAATGGACTTGAAGTGTGTGAAGGGATTGAATGAGTGAATGGAAATGAAGGATTGGGAAAAAGGGGCTTGAAAGTGAAATTTT
>JACEEZ010013623.1:0-2500 GCA_016584305.1 Chionoecetes opilio
AGAGGCGAGGCCGGACGGTCAGCTTTTGTTGGGTACCGGCACATGTAGGTGTTGCCGGTAATGAGGAAGCTGATGCCTTGGCAAAAGCTGCAGCTAGAAGACCAGCTCTATCACATTTTGCAGTGCCGGCTACGGACCTGCGCTCGGCAATCCATAGATCAGTTCACAACAGTTGGCAGGAACGTTGGATTACTATAGGGCAAAATAAATGCGCACCATCCGCCAAAGTATCGAGGACTGGAGCTACTGCGGTCTCTCCCGGAGATGGGAGACTGCCTTGGCACGATTGCGTATTGGTCACACTCTATATACTCATGGGTTCCTCATGAAGGGGGGCCACCCTCCTTACTGTGATGATTGTTTGGTCCCCTTAACTGTGCGGCACTTGCTGGTCGAGTGTCCCAGTCTTGGGGACCTACGTGTGCAATTTTTGTCCCGGTGTCGCGGGTCGGACGGTGCTTACCGTCTCTCCCTGGCATTGGGAGAGAGGTGTTTCTCTCCGGGACATGAAGTCCATACCTTTATTGAGAAGGCTGGCCTTCTCAACAAGTTATGATGTTTTTAATATTCACTTATTATTGTTTTTAATGTACTCTTGTTCTTTTATGTATTTCGTTATTTTAAATATTTTAATTATATCTTAAATTTTGTTTTTTAGTTTTACTTTTCATGTATCTTATGTAAGCAGGCGTCAATAACCCCGCAGTTGCGGCGCCTTAAAACTATAATCAATCAATCTTTATCCCCAGCTTGTCTTAATTGAACTTCATATAGGCAGTAAGCCTTCTCATATTTATTCCATTGCTCATTTAACAATGGTAGACCTGTCTTTAAATTAATATAATCAATAGGAATTGCCTTAATTGCGTCCTCACACATATTATAAATTCGTGTGAGCATTGCTAACTTAGCTGATAATAAATGCTTAGCTAATTTCGCCATGATTTAGTTAATTAACTCAAATAAAATATTAAATGCAAGATTACGTTAGTATATATAAACTGTTAGTTGATGATTAATTATATCTAAGTGCGGGAAGCGCTGTTGGCTGGCCTAACAAGGCGCATAACCAGGCCTATGACCAACCACCACTTGAACTATAACAACTAACTAGTCTACGTAACCTCTGATGCTATCTACTACCTGGAGTATGGTAGTTGAACAGCTGAGTCATTCCTGACGCCGCGAAATACCCCGCCTCCAGCCTCATAACCAGCAATTGTGGTAGGCTCATAACTACCTCACAATTAACGACCACTTTGAATCACATGAACATCAATATTCCTCACTCGGGGCACCAATGTGGGAATTTATGTCACATACATATATATTAATGTGAGGTCTTACCTAATCAATCAAACCCATGTCTATCTCCCGACACATTACCCCAGCTAATCAACTAACTAGGATACTTATCGGTGGATAGTGGGTTGAATTACGGCTGTAGGCTTGGATTAACACTGCCTGTTCCTGTGATCCGAAGTGGTAGCGCGTGATCAGGGCCGCCCGTGAATGACAGAGGCGGAGGGCTGGAGGCGGTAGTTGTTATCGAGGCGTCAATCGGTTATCACACCAGTAACTTGACGACGCGGATTGTTATCTGTGTTGATTCTAACACGTCCTATTGTTTTTACACTTATATGTACAATTAACGTATGTACAAATCTCTTCTTTATACAAGCACGTATATTAGTAAGAGATGTTATTAAGGCGAGGGTCTGGAGGGAACTGTATATACAACCACGTATATTTAAAATAGATGTTATCTCGTTAAGAGGTGTGGAGTGTACTGATATATACAAGAACGTATCTATTATCAATAGATGTTACTCCGCGAGGGTCTGGCTGTGTACTGATTTTCCGAGAGTGGGCGGCTGCGATCGCCGCCCAAATCCTACCTACACGTGTCAATCGTGGTGGCGGCGAGGCGCACCCCTACCAATACCTGCCACGATACACTTCAGATAGGACAAATATTAATGACGCGACACCAATAAGCCAGTCGCTCCAATCAAGGTGGTAATTATAAGGTGCAAAATGCTTAAATGTTACTGGAATGTTAATTTCTATTATCCCCATACTTATCATTTACTTGTAAATTACCTTATTATTCCCCATTAACCATTTTTAATTATATATATACATCCCTATATCACCCTCCTATGAAAGCGGAAAATATCTCACTCACAAGGGGGGGGGGAAAAACCACCACTCTACCAATTAATGAGGGGTGGTTGATGGTATAATTTCCACACATGCATGAAATTAATAATCTATTAAACTTTAAACTTCTCCATTTAAATACTATACTTTTGCGAGAAAACTTTTTACATTGAAAATATGACTCGAAGCGGAATTTCATTAGCTTTCCCATTGATATATATCGTATTCTGATAAAGTGAATTGCAGCATGTCATAAATGAGCGTTAAACTAATAAATAACTCATGAAACCGGGTAATTTTTCCCGATTGATTGGTGTTATTTATTTAGTTAACGTTA
>JACEEZ010013623.1:7500-64963 GCA_016584305.1 Chionoecetes opilio
GCAGGTAGGCTAGCCAAAAAGGCGCGCCCGAGGGCGTCCTTTGCGCGCTAGTATATTATAAAAAGTTTCAGTCCCGCCACTATTTTCCAACATTTCAACCCCTACTACCACTACCCCCCTTTCGAAAGTCCACCCTCGATATCTTCTCCCTCCCTCCCCCCACCACATATCCTACACCCATCACTGGAAGCAAGGCGTGGTGGGGTGAGGGGAAGGACAAGGAGGGAAGCGGAGATAAATGAGTAAGTGTTATGTATGTTGGTTTGGAAAACTTATAATACCACAAGGAAATACTGAAATGGTCTAATGTTGTGTTTTTACCATCATCATACTCCTGAATATTATCATCCCACCTCACCTGGCTTTTTAAATCTTAATCTACATATTCCTAGAATGTCTGAAAAAAATTATTATTTCCTTAGATTTTAACGTTTCCTTAGAAGTTTCCTTCCTCAGGCCAAAATTGTCCTTAAAATAAGGACATTGTTCTGAAGTGGAAACACTGCGTTCACTGTACATCAGGATTGCCAGATAGTTGGGCGGGTTTATGGCCAAATTAACTAAAAAAAGAAAGCAAAGTATTTACATCTTTATATTATACTAGCCGCAAAGCGCCCTCCGGGCGGACTATTTTGGCTAACTCCTGCGGAGGGCTAGTGGTGGGCCTTTGGCCCACCACCCGCGTGGGCCGAAGGCCCACCAAACACAAGACTCCTCCAATAGCCCTCCTTCTAACTTTCCTGAAATCATGGATTAGAAATGTACGTATGTATTAACGCCAACCCATTCCAGCACCCCCAACCCATTAACTCACCCATTACACCCTCACCGCCCCACCCATTCACTCACTCATTACCCCACTCACCACACACCCATTCACTCCCCCATTACCCCCATCAACCCCCCATCTATTCCCTCACACCCCCCCCACCCATTCACTCACAGCCATCACCCCACACCACCATTACCCATCCCCCACCCATTCACTCGCCCATTACCCATCACCCTACATCAAGGCTTCCCTCATTCTCGCAACCCACATTTTTTGACGAATTATCGCTAATAGGCTGCTAAAAAAAAAAAAAAAAAAAGTGATCGGGATCATCTCATCAGTGGCTTAAAACCTTCCCCTGGGTCAACCTGGTTCAAAAATGGGGGGGTTGGGTAGAAGATGGGATTTCCGCCCAGGGGGCGACCTATACCACACACACACAGACAGACACACACCCCCACTACTCTTTTCGCTTTTATTAATATAGAGTTATAGAAAGTACAACGTATTTAAATACTCATTAAGTATTTTACTTACTGGTATTTAAATACATGAAAACTAATGCTATTTATAATAGATTTCTTAATACACAAATGTCAATAAAACAAAATGTATTCAAATCCAGCCAGTCTCTGGCTTATTCTATCTAAACTGTCCTTTCACAGGAATCTCAGGAACTTTGTCAAAAATAAATGTATAAAGGAAATTTGAATATAATTATTGGTTATTTGCCTCAAAAAAAAAATATTTAGAGGTTACTTATACATACTAATTACTGATAGAAGAACATAATATACAGACTGAGAGGAGGCCATTATCTTATAAACAGGTCTGTAATCTTGTTTATCCTGTATCAAGTATTCCTTTTCCATCTCAATGTTAAAATGAAAATTGCTGGCACTCGCTCCACGCTTGGCACTAAATCCTTATGTAATGTGTTTCTACTAGCCGGCCTATATCCCTGTCCATTTTAATCAGCCTCTACCTCCATTCTTGTGTAGCCTCCTCTCTATAAGAGATAAGGTTAGACTATAACAGACAAAGCGTGAGGAGGGTAGAACAGTACCAAGCAAGAGGAAGCTATGGAACAAATTTTGACAGCAAAAGACGCTAGACAGAAATATAGACAATAAGGTGTCGGACCCGAATAGACCAAGAAGCTACAATATATATATATCATAATATATATATATATATATAGATATATATATATATATATATTTAGATATATATATATATATATATATATATATATATATATATATATATATATATATAAGCAACAGGAGGCTAGAGGATAGCCGAACGAAAAAGCAGAAAGCCATACAAAAAAACCGATAGACAGGTTGTGCAGTATGGACAGGCAGATACATATAATTCTAATTATTGCTTGTGTTACGTCCATAGTGACAGATGCACCACCATGGGTAAGTTGATTACCGTTTAGTCCGCAGCTCCCATAAATTCATGTTTGCTATCAACAGGTACATCGCCTCCATTACATTCGTTTCGTCAATGCCTAAGCTCTTACAGCGCGCTCCGCACAAACATGACAGCCGCTCAAGCTTGCTCCCGGAATCGTGCCTGAAAACTGTCACCCAATCATCCTCCGGGTGGGGGGGGGGGGGGGGAGAGAGATAGAAGAAGAGAGGAAGGAGAGAGAGAGAGAAGAGAGAGAGAGGAGAGACCACTAGGGCAACCGCAATAGTGTCGTCACAAAAACTTACAAAAAATTCGTATGTGTGCAAACACGTCTTCTAGCGAAGATAAAACACAGCAGCAGGGCCTTGAGGACGTGAGTAATCGCACAGGCAGTTTTATTTATTTCATTCATTTATTATTTATATTTAAGATGACCTCCTTCTTTAAACTAAGGATAGCGGCTTGTAAGCTAATAAAATCTGACTCCCGGGTCGGTACTAAACAAATTATCACAACATTAAGATAGCATATATGTAATTTATGTTGCATACCACACTAAAAAGTGGAATAGGAGCTGACTTTCAGCTTTCAACATAGTATTTATACTCAATCAAAATGTTGCGCTGGGAGTGCCTCCATGGCGTAACTTCCCTTGACATTGTCATTTGCTTTGCTTTTTGAGAGTTTATTATTTTATTTATTTATTTTATTTCGTTTATTTAGGACCTATTATTTTAAACCTTCCGGAGTAACGGCTTTTCTCAGCTAATAAATGTGACTCCGGGTCAGTAATATACATTATCCATGTTTAATGATGCATTGTATTTATATTTATTTTATTGCATATCAGAGAGTATGTTATTTATTTAAATCATTCTCTGAGAAGTGTAAGTGCTGCCTTCAACACGTAGAATTAGTATTCTAAAGCAATAAAAATGTGCATAAGGAGTGCCCATGGCATAATTAATCTCCTTTGCAAGGGCGCCGGTGGCACCTGGCTGCTAAATCATTAATAGTTTTTGTGTTATAATATCCTTACATAGACAAAAATTATTCCCTGGCAAGAAACTTGGGCATAATACACCAGTGGCCCTGAGGAAGAGTCTTTCGCAGGGCAAAAGAAAACTAACCTGCAACGGATGTGTTAGAATTTTAGACATCGAGTTTATAGAAGATTATCTGAGGTTGCAGTAAGGTTATCTTATGTTACAAACCGGAGGTACTACTCGAGGTGATACATTCTTACCCTCAATTCAAGAGGTGATTCCTCAAACATATGGTTACTGTCCCTGTACTGTCATTACCTGATTCCCTCAGAAGGCTAGAGTACATGTGCTATGCTATACATTTTAGCAAAATCATTCCTCAACTTTTCTAAACTTGTTTAAGTCATAATTCATAGTAAAATTAATATTTTACACCTTGGGGTAAAATATACATGGCATGTGTATATAATGCCGTAAAACTTATCATTGAGTAAATCATTCTGTAATATGCTATCCCTGGCTTCCATGTTTTACGTCGTTTGCTTCACACCTGTTGGTAGATTGTTTACTTTTTTCTGTTCTGCCAAGGATTTGGCATTTTCGGATTTGGCCGCTCTGATAATAATCTCATTGGCAATCGATGTCGATTTTTCCGCCTCGTACCTTATCATTGTTGATATTACGCTTTTTTATATAAAAAAAAACAGGTGAATTTTGTATATTTCTTATTACAGAACTCGTTGTAATTTTCTTATGGCAAGGCCTTATATTCATATTTATTTCTTTTCAAGAGTTTCAATGTCCAATAAACGTACATACCTGATTATATGTACAATATGGCTTTGGATTTGTTGTTGTGGATGGTGTGTATAAGCCTCAGTGCTTGCTGTGTCAAAATTTTCTTGGAAATGGTCTCACTGAAACCTTCACTACTGAAACATCATCTGGAAGCTACACATCCTGCCCATGCCTCTGATGACTCGTTCTAAATCTTGAGGCAAAGAGAGCAGGTTTAGGGCTGCAAGAACACTACTAAACTTGGCTTCGGGGGGGGGGTATCTGAGAAGAAACCAATGCTTGCAGATACCTATCATAGTCGCGCAACGAAAAGCAAATGCAAAGACACCTCATGACATTGCTGAGAAGCTGATTATCCTTGTGCCTTTAGACATGGTGTACATGTATTGTGGGAAAACTGATGATACCTTGTGCCTTAGACATGTTGTACATGTATTTGGGAAAGCTGATTATACCTTGTGCCTTAGACAGGTTGTACATGTATGTGGAAGGCTGATTATACCTTGGTGCCTTAGCATGGTTTTTGTACATGTATGTGGGAAAGCTGATTATACCTTGTCCTTACAGGGTTGTAACATGTATGTGGAACACTGATTTATAACCATTGTGCCTGACAAGGGTTTGTACCTGTATGTGGGAAAGAAGCAAAACAAAAATTCCAGACTATTTCCCTCTCCAATGACACATTTTCAGTCGACGTATTAGTGAAATGGTCCTCAAGATTTAGTCATCACGTAGTTTTGAACAGATGTCAAATCTAGGCCAGGCAAATGTGTATACAACGTGATGAATGCTGTGTAACTGTTGTGCAATTTGTCACAACGTCTTAGTGTGTGTGTCGCGTTACATATAGTGTGGCAGCATAACTGTGAGAATGAATTGTTATAATACTTCTGTCAAGATCTCTCACAAACCACAAAGGCTTACTGATATAATGCCGAAAATACAGGACTTCATTGAAGGAACAATTCACATGGGACATTGTTGGTTCAATCTGTAATGATGGAGCCTACCATGATGGGATGATATCAAGCTTAACTGCACTTGTGAAGCAACAAGGCACCCCATGGGATATAACACATTGTGTTCTTGCACAGACATGCATTAACTGCAAAAACCCTTCCGAAAATCTGAAATGGTTTTGCAGAAACTTGTCGGGCCTGTTAATTTAATTCGTGCCCGAACACTAAATCACCGTTTGTTCAAGTTTTTTTGTGATGAGAATGTCTCTGAGCATTCAATTCCTTTGCTTCATACTGAAGGTAGGTGGCATCTCACGTTGACTTATTCCTTAAGGGTGTGTTTGAGCTCCGTACTGAGTAGATATTTTTCTTCGTGCCGGAATTCAAGCTGTGTGAAAACTTTGCTGATCTCAATTGCTCGCCTGTTTTAGGATACCGTTCAGAATATATTTACACCATCTTACCAAGGTCAACAACAACTCCCAATAAACAACAGTAACCATTGTTGAAGAAAGTGAAAAGATACAGCATTGCAGACAAAGCTGGACCTTATTGGCACGAAGAGTTTGTCATCGAAGTAACTTTGCAAATTTTCCAAACTTAGATGAAGTCATTATGAAAGACGGTGTTTATACTTGATTAAAAGAGACATCACTGAACTTTTGAAAATCTGAAGGATAACTTAAGCTGGCTACTTTTCATAAGGCATGATTTCCTAAGGTCGTTATATGTGTAGAGACCTTAATTTGGGGGGGGCTGAGTTTAAAATGGTACTGGCCAGGTTTCTACACATTTTATTTATAAGTCCATTAAGGGCGTAGAGATTACACCAGGGCTTTGTAAACTTAAAATAATTTTCTCCAACGTTCGTTCCGATCAGAAACAGTATTATTACGTTCGCTTTTCGTTCCTCCTCCAAACATAACATACTGTCCTGAACCGGTTAGAACGAAATGAAAACCGGTTTAGAACGTTATTCTACAAACATGTTAATTAATATACTATTAGCCCTAATAAATAATAATCCTACATGAACTACATTTTTATAGATTGTAATAATGCCATGCATTTCATGGTGTCACAGTATCCCACAAAATCCAACCCTTAGATGTTGTAAAACTATATTATTATACGACTTAAATAAGGCAACCATTTACATTATACAATAACAGGACAACGTAGTGTAGAGTATGCCATCTCAGTCCGTCGTAAAGAGCACATATCACTTATTATTTATCAATATTATATATGGTAAAACTATATTCATTTCGGGATATCACCGAGCCCACTAATTAAATAAACCTAATCAATGACTCAATGACTACATGTGGTACTCCAAGGCTCGAACTAGGACACTCACATCGCAATTTTGGCGCACCAAGTAATTGGGTTAGACACAGTTAAAAACTTTGAAGCACAACTCACGATAATATAATCCCTTTTCGAATATGGATATTAATCTAAGCAATTTTCTTAAACCAAACTGCAGTATAATAGTTTTAACGGGGTTGCACGATTTGGAAGGTGTAATAAAAATAAGGGCACGTGATGCATATCACGAAGACAGAAATTCCTAAATTATATAAGGTAAAAAATAGTTTATTCGTTCACAATACAATGACAAGTGGTGATATGATACTATTTGAAACAAAACCACATCGTCAATTGCCAAGTGAACAAATACAGTAGACCTTAATTATGTATGTTGTAATACAGATTGCATTTTCTTAAATCATTTTGGCTACTGAAGTGAAATGGATTAGTGACCAAATATGGCAGGGAACGAAAACATACGTTTATTAACCGGTTACGGGATTTCAATATAGCGTTTTTGCTCGGGAACAGAAATATGATAACGTTTTTTTTAGTTTTTCCGTTTTTTGTTGCCGAGCATAATTTTCGTTCGCTTCGGTTTTCGTTTTTTCGTTCCCTTAAACCGTTTCAAAGCCCTGAGTTACAACCAGGCTAGGGTGTCTCGGAGAGCGCGTGAGTGAGCGTCCTGTAGCGTGAAGATCCGAGATGTTCTCCCCGCTTCTCCCGTTTCCTGTGCGCTTCTCTCCTCTGTTACAAGGGTCGTTTGAACCTATCATATTGCTGAGAACTATACATTTGTCCTGTACCTACTTAGTTTCGAGCTAGAGAACGCAAGGTGTTTCATGTCTCACGGTGAAACATAGCAGGAAAGATATACATATAATTATATATACATTACATATATATATATATATATATATATATATATATATATATATATATTATTATAATATATATATCTATATCTATATAATTATATATATATATATTTATCTATATTATTATATATACATTCCCTATATATATATATATATAATATATAGTATAATATATATATATATATATATAATTTATATTTTTAAGATGTTCCTAAAAAATACTGTATTTTTGATGTTAGTAATTAAATATCCTGTATGTAAGTTATAATACGTGTGACCACTTGTTTGATAATAGTTGTAATTCACTAGTAATAGTCTGCAAGTTAATATATAAGTCAGAAGTAAAAACTGACTGCCATTGCTTTGGCCGCTATATAACTTGTCCTCAAATTAGTCCACATAAGGAATTAGCTTAGGGAATAAAAAGTGGTAAAAATAACTGTATCACCTAACAAAATACTATATACTACATATAATATGACCCATTTTTTTTTAAATATTAAACTCCCTAATGTTCCCAAAGCTTAATTCCTATCGCTAAAATGACTAAATCTAAGCTAATACACAGGAAAATTTAGGAACTGGATTACATGATGTTCAACATCAAAGAAAATGACATGGCCGGATAAGAATATAAATGTGTCAGTTACTAGCGTGGGAAATCCACAATGTGTAAAAATCACTTGGAATAATTTCAAGTGTTAGTGTTTTCAAGTGTACGTGACTGTATGATGGTTAGCTAGCAAACTGTCAGCGAAAGTAGCTGTGACATTTCAGGAAAATTTGAGAACATAACATTGTCAAGTAATGAAATCGTTAATCGTAATTGTCAGTAATCGTTTCCAAACGCTGGAATGTGTCAAGTAAGTTGACGAAGTGCTACGTCTGATTTTAGAGCTGCTGCTGTGTGCATAGTATAACAATTGATGTACCTACTAGTATTAGTACTGTGGCGTTAAAAGAATGTAATGGACTGTAGACATATAAGTAAAAATTGACAAGACCTCGCCTTATCAATCTGGGATGGTGTAATCAAGTGTGGGTACTGTGGTGGTACGAACCTAGTAATATGTAAATAAGTAATAGTCCCAAAATGGATAAATAACATAGGTAGAGACATCGCTGGATACACAGTAATGTGGTTGCATTTGTGTGGCGGGGCAAAGCTAAGTTTTGCCAAACATCATTCATAAATGAAAATATGCAAAGTTTTAATGTTAAAAAATTATTTGACTTCAGCGAGTGTAAAAACTGACGGCAGGGAAATTGGGATTAATTTGTATTCCTTCATTGGGAACAATGTTAAGAGAGATCAGTTTATCTTTTGTCAATCATGTTTTCTGAGGTCTGTGTAAGACAAGTAGTCCATGCGTAATTTCTCTGCGAGTTTAATTTGTTAGTAAGTAATGTTACAATGGTTTAGTGTTAGTTGTACATAGGTAATACATGTGTCTCTGTGTTTCTAGTTTCTGGAGTAACTGCTTGTCGTGCATATATTACCTAATTAATATGTTATTAAGTTACACAATCCTATCATTCAAATAGTGATCTGTGGTACAACAGGAAGAACGTAAGTATATCATTCCCTGTAGTGAATGTAATTCATGTAGTGAATTTAATACGTAAGGAATGCAACCAAGGAATATGTAACTGTCAACAAATCAGTGGGTTTATTATTTCCATGCAGTAATTATTGTATTGCAACATAATGAGTAATAATTTCCTTGGAATTGAGGAATGTGAGTAAAATAATGTGATCCTAGCAACAATACGTGCGGAAGAATTCCTTCAATTTGAGGAAATGCAAAGGTAAGTAATGTCCATGCAATGATAAGTGCGTAATACTCCTTAATTGAGGAATTGTATGTAAATAATGTCATGCCACAATACGTGCGGAAGAATTCTTTTCAATTGAGGAATGCAAGTAATACTGGCAATGCACTGTGGTGCAACTTTAACTTTTACATAATAGTATTCTAATGTGAAGATTTATACTAGGTATCAAGGTTCGTCATCATTAGAGGTTTCTATCGTGCAAGGGTTACAAGGTAAAAATGAAATTAAATACAGTGGTCCACTAGGAGTTGGCACAATAATATGTAGCTAAACAAAACAAATCGTAACAACACCCAATGGTAAAGTAATTTTCTTGAGTGCATTAACATTGGCTTGGTTGTTTGTGGTAGACTCTCTACAAAGAGAAACAACACACTTAAAATTGAGAATACATGGTAATTGTAAAATAATCAGATGAAACGGATATAACATGTAATTATATGAATGGTTATGACACTACTGTTTTTGCGTGTGTGATCGCAATTTGTGACGGTAATCATTGGTAGCAGTGTGTGTGTCATCATTAACTACCGATGTGTCCTGTGTATCGAATGAGTGCTTGGTAAAGCATCACCTGTATCTTAATCCTCTAGATACTCGAGAAGTGACTCGCGACCGTGTAATTAACTATAAGGGGGTAAATGTTCTAATACAAGGCTTGCGGAAAACACCGCGATTGGGGATACCCCCATGATGGGAAATATACAACAGAATGGGAGACTAATATGATCTGAGTTCGAATAAGACAATGAAGTTCACATAAGTAGAGATAAATACTGATTGCGCCAACCCAGCAACTACACTCTTTTTGTGATGCTTCAAAAGTGCATACGGTTGCAGTAGTTTTTTTCTTTAAGCAGGAGAGGCATGTAATTTATTATGTCTAAGGCCGGGTTTGCCCAAATTAAGCCTAGAACATTGCCTCAAATGGAGCTGACTTGCATTAGAATTAAGGCACTAAATTAGCACAATATCTAAGTAAATTTATTACAATTGGTGAGGTATATATGTGGGACCGCGTATGAAATTTGCCTACACTGGTTAGTGGAAACATGACACATCAATCCCTTATGTAAGGAATCGTGTTGTAAGATAAATTATTTAGGTTCCACATTTCACGATAATCATGGATGCTACCAAGGAAAACCCAGCTGATATTTTGTCCAGAGAAAGAACTATCCTCACTAAATACAGGATTATGGTTTAAAGGTCCTACTTGGCTGAAAATAATAATGAATGGGCCTAATCAAAAGGTCTATAAAGTAAAGTCAGACATATCAAAGATATAATTATGGAACCTATATTGACCAGATCCTGTTATGGATATAAAAAGGTTTCCTTAGTAAGCAAACTATTAAAGACTACTAAATTGGTCCTTAAAATTCCTAAAGAGGGATAGTTCTGATCCGTTTGAATTTGGGTTAGAACAATACAAAAGCAGGAATTTCCTGAGGAATATCAGCTCTTAGCCTCCGGCCAGCCCCCGTAGGAACAACTTATCAATCATTAGGTCTGTCACTAGTAATGAGGGCATCATTAGGTTCGAGGAAGAATTTGGAATGCTGAATCTTCCCGATAAAACCGGCCAATCCCATGCTAATATCCCAACGTCCATCATCTTACTAAATTGCTAGTGGATAATCTCAATGGGAACTCTTTTACATGGCGAATGGCTGGACACATAGACCTACTCAGGAGGGAATTTTGGATAGCCGCAGGGTAAACCAGGCAGTAAATACTACCCTCAAATCTTGTATAAATGCAAGAGATATGAGGGAAGACTGATCACCTATCCCGGGCCCCCTGAACTCCCCAGGATCGAAGTACATTATTAAAACCATTTGAGGTAGCTGGCGTGCGACTATACTGGGGCAATAATAATTACAGGAATAATGACCTCTCCCCCAAGAAAGTATATGTCTGCTTACTCACTTCGCACACTCTACAAGGGCTGTTCATTTAGAAATAGGCTGAGGATTTAAGTGCCGAAACCTTATTCAGTGTTCCGCTGTTTGTGGCTCGGCGTCGTGTCCTCGGCGGGATTGATTAGTCGATAATTATACTTTTTCGTAGGACCTTCCCCATATTGTTAGAAATAGTAAATCATACATCAGTACAAAAAATCTCTAGAGTTAATGGAATGCTCATGGGACCTTTACTACCCCTAGAGCTCCTTGGCAAAATGGTTCACAGAGAGAGCATGATTGGCATATTTAAGTCTTGTCTTAGGAAAAACTCTCACAAGACAAAGATAGGTCTAGAAGACTTAAAACCATAGTGACTGAGAATTCAGAACGCCGTATCAATAACCGCCCTTAACCTACTTAAGATGATTCATCAGTAATATAGAAGCTCTTACTCACTCACTTTAATTTATGGGCGAAACTGGAACCCTTTCCTTTAATAGAAACACGAAGATATACAAGATCCTAACAATAAAAATTATGACCCGGCTCACATCTCCGGGAAGGTATCAAACCTCAAGAAAATTTTCAGGTCATGGGATAAGCATTGGAGTGCAGATTATTTACTGAGTATAAGGGAAAGTTTTGTGGGCTCAACAGCCAGAAAATCAAAGTCCAATTAAAGTAGGAGATATAGTATCCTTAGGGTAAATATTCCTCGTTCGCAATGGCTCTAGGAAAAATAGCAAAATTGCATACTGATGGAAAGGGGATTGTGAGGTCTGTGGAGTTATTAGTGAGGGGACAACGATGTGTGCGACCGGTAACTTAATTTGGATTCCCCTAGAGTTAGCTGAAGAGGTAAAGGAGGATTCAAATTCTGCTCTTGTCAGGCAACTTATAGGGATTCCGACCTCGGAGGCAAGCTCTTTAAAGTGTAAAACCACTTGTGGAGAAACCTCATAAAAGGAGGTCAAATTACCTGCAGCAAACCTTCAATTTTTCGCCGGCCCCCAGTTGTGGAAATTATCCACTAAACCGCTCTCTAATTTAGGAGAATGGTATGTATTGGAATTTGACAGCCTCCCTGTCAAAAAAGGAGCGATAAAAACTCCACCGCTGTATATATTATTTTAGAATTGTGTAAAAATTAAGATGCAGTAAATAGAGTAAATATGATTCTGGTGGTAATCACAGTACCACAATTATGTAGTCAAAGAGTCTAAGAAAGTATATATGGTCTGTTTTCACACTACACAAGTCCGAACATGTCCTGCCCGAAACATTCCTCCAATTTCTTTCCTGCCTTTTGGGTTGTAGCCCTCTTCTCCATCTAAATCGTCGTCCATAAAGTCATAAGTTTCTGCAATGTGAATATTGAAACATTCTCATTGTCCGCGTATAACTTTGCACAACTTCTGGAATGCCGCGTGTTTTGTGGCATTGCAGTCGGCCCCGTTGAATCCATCACGGGTATTCTTCGCTTTGAAATTGTTTGCCAGCATAGAAGAGGAACCTGACAGGTCCATGGTGGTACTTGACTTCATCAGCAATAAAATCTAAACTCTTGGATACGCGAAGTCTAACAGCATCTCCCCACCATCATGGCGATCGCCAGCTTTCCGCAATTACGCTTTGAAGGTGGCTTTGTCATAGCATCATGTGCCCGTACCCGACGGTTGCGGGTAATCCTTTGTTTCTACATTGTAAGTCTATTACAAATCTTTGCACAATAGGAGACAATCTTCTGTTTATTGAAAACTCGAAGTTCTGTGAACGTATTTTTGAAGATGATGTGCCCAATCATAGTCCAATGGCTTCTTCTTCCCTTTTCCTTTTGAGAGTAATACTGCATGGTCGAATGTATTCGCGACGGGAATTTACCATGGTTGGGACTGGGCAATTTGTGACGTCTTCCTCTCAAATACAGACCTGCAAACCATCTTCCTCTTTCAATGCTGGCTCGTAGGATCCTCAAGGCCCTTATCATGGACCTCTGCACGATCTGATGTGATCTGCTTACCGCAATGTGGGATTGATTGATTATAGTTTTAAGGCGCGCCGCAACTGTGGGGTTATTGGACGCCTGCTTACAAAAGATACATGTAAAGTAAACTAAAAACAAAATTTAAGATAGAATAAAATATGTAAAATTACGAAATACATAAAAGAACAAGAGTAATTAAAAACAATCATAAAGTTAATATTTCTAAAACATCATACTTGTTAGAAGTCCAGCCTTCTCAATAATGTATGGACTCTCATGTCCGCGGAGAGAAACAAACACACACCTCTCTCCCAATGCCAGGGAGAGACGGTAAGCACCGTCCGACCGCGACACCCGGGACAACAAAATTGCACACCGGTAGTCCCCAAGACTGGGACACGTCAACCGCAAGTGCCGCACAGTTAGGGGACACACAATCATCACAGTAGGGAGGGTGGCCCCCCTCTCTGATGAACCCATGAGTATATAAGTGTGACCAATACGCAATCGTGCCAAGGCATTCTCCCATCTCCGGGAGAGACCGCAGTTAGCTCCAGTCCTCGATAACTTTGGTGGGATGGTGCGCAGTTATTTTGCCCTATAGTAATCCAACGTTCTTGCCAACTGCTGTGAACTGATCTATGGATTGCCGAGCGTAGGTCCGTAGCCGGCACTGCAAAATGTGATAGAGCTGGTCTTTTAGCTGCAGTTTTTTGCCAAGGCATCAGCTTCCTCATTACCGGCAACACCTACTGTGCCGGTACCCAAAAAAAGCTGACCGTCCGGCCTCGCCTCTTGAGAGATAAAGCCATTCCAGGATGGCATTGACCAGCGGATGGGGAGAGTTTAAATTACATAGTGATTGAAGAGCACTACAAGAATCACTAAAATTGTAAAGAAACATCCGGAAGGGTAAAAATAATCATGAGAGCATATAAAATAGCACTTATTTCAGCCGTAAAAACAGATGAAACACTTGGAAGGCTGACGCTTGTTAAACGATGGGAATACGACACCGTACCCACACTCCTTCGTCTGATTTGGAACCATCAGTAAAGACAGGGACCGAACTCTGATGTGTGCAAAAGTGGTCTAAAAACTGGGCACGCTCAGCCTGAGGAGGTAAAGACCCTTTTGAGAGCGGAAGGCTTTTGCAAAAGGACACTTCTGGGAGAAGCCATGGACCGACTGTCGTAGGCCTATGCGGGCAGATCCGTAAAGCAGGGAAGGATAGCGTCTCCATAATAGCTGTCAATCGGAAACCAAGGGGTTTTGGTAAGCTTCTTCGCCCATGGTAAAGTTGCGATCCTGAATCACAAGACACAGCACGGCAAGCTATTGAGTCAGGGAGGCGTTGGAGGCGATACCAACATCTTAACAGGAGGGACTGGCGTTGAAGATCTAATGGGAGGACACCAGCATCCACAATAGATTTGGGGATGGGAGAAGACCTGAACCCCCCGGGTTTGCCAGACGGACACCAGCATGATGTACCGAATCCAGCATCCGCAGTCGAGTGGGTGTGGCAGAGGAGTACACTTCACATCCATATTCAAGCTTCGAAAGGATAAGTGAGCGGTGAAGATAGAGGAGTGTAGCGCGATCAGCCCAACAGCCAACAACAACAGGTGTGCGAGAGGACTTTTAGTAGATCCATGGTCCGGAGACAGTCAGTCTTGAGAGCACGAAGTCTCACCCGGAGATGGGAGACTGCCTTGGCACGATTGCGTATTGGTCACACACTATATACACATGGGTTCCTCATGGAGGGGGGCCACCCTCCTTACTGTGATGATTGTTTGGCTCCCTTAACTGTGCGGCACTTGCTGGTCGAGTGTCCTAGTCTTGGGGACCTACGTGTGCAATTTTTGTCCCGGTGTCGCGGGTCGGACGGTGTCTACCGTCTCTCCCTGGCATTGGGAGAGAGGTGTTTCTCTCCGGGACATGAAGTCCATACCTTTATTGAGAGGGCTGGACTTCTCAACAAGTTATGAGGTTTTTAATATTCACTTATTATTGTTTTTAATGTACTCTTGTTCTTTTATGTATTTCGTTATTTTAAATATTTGTATTCTATCTTAAATTTTGTTTTTAATTTTACTTTTCATGTATCTTATGTAAGCAGGCGTCAATAACCCCGCAGTTGCGGCGCCTTAAAGCTATAATCAATCAATCAATCAATCTACCCCCACTATGAAGTCAGGCTAGAACACTACCCTCCCTCGTGGCAACATTTTTCACCATTTCCTGCTCCTTAACCATACTCATAGTTTTAGCCATTAGTGAGGTAAAGTCATCATTGATGTACACCTTTCTTTGCCTTTGAGCTTTTTCTTATTATTTATTATTTCATCATTTTCTTTATGTGGCAAAAACGCACAATCACTGGCCTGCCTCCTTCTCTGGGCCTTCCCAACCGATGCACAGACGATATGTCGTTCGGCTTGATTTTCACTGCAATGTCGTCAGCAAGCTCGATAACCTTGGCTTCCAGCACCTCTTCATTTTCATCATCTTCTTCCGCCAGTCCAGAAATGCGCAAGTTCTCCCTTCGAGAGTACTGCTCCAGCTTGTCGTTTTCATACTTAAGTAAGAGGCAGTTCCGCTGCAGTGCAGCTGCCTTACTTTCCATTTTGTGGGCAAATTCTTTGACAACATTAGTTACAGCCGTAGACACAGCAACATATATTATGCTGGCCAGGCCGGGCAGAATCACTGCAGCTACTTCCTTGGCTTGGCTGACACTCCTGCTCTCCCTCCCTTCAACGTTGGTGGTTATATTCGTAAGTTCCTCTTCTACTCTTGCCTTCACTAAATCTTCCAATTCTGAGGCAACGGAATGTGCCATTGTATTAGGCTGTGGTGTTAAGTGCAGCTGTATTTGTATTCAAGGGTCTGAGCCAGTAACGGGGTTTACGTGTAAAGTACAGCTGTTTGTTTACTTGCCAGGCTCCAGGCCAGAACGGTGTAACAACTAACAGTGTGATTTCTAATCAAAGCGCTACATGAATTACGTATGGTATTTAGGCTATGTGAAGCAGATATGACAGGGAGGTTAGAGGTTTGTTTGATCTTTCTGGAAAGTGATATTTACTGTGTATTTATGTATCCTCATATAATTATTCTTGATGATGTGAGATTTACATGCCTCATCCCAACCAAGATGGGATGAGGCATGTAAATCTCACATCATCAAGAATATTCCCCAAACTAGTAAAACATTGTCAGTACTACTGGTACCAGTACTCTCGAGGTGCTGAGTATGATAACCAAGCGGCAGTACATTCACGAAAATATTCTTTTATTATATTAACAGTTTGGAATTATAGTAAAACAGAATTATGCAGGTAATACAGTATAATATATTGATTTTCAGGTTGTGATAAGGCATCATGAGTGACCTTCTAAGATGTGCCATCTGTAAAGGCCCAGTCACACATACACGACGCACGGCCCGCGCACTGAAAAATTTGCAATTTTGGCCAGTGCGTTGTCGTTCGCTAGGTGTGCGTCAGCATTCGTTACTCGTTCCTCGAGCGCGCTGGACCAACGCAAAGCATTCGTTGTCATTCGCTGTGTGCGTCGGGATTTTTGTGCATGCACAAAAATGTACGCGGAGCTCGACGCATAAATGTACACGCCAGAAAGACGCTAGACACGCGCAGAACGCGCTAGCAACACGTTGTGCATTCGTTGAATTTTTTAACATGTGCGCTCTGTATACCCTATGTATGCGCCCTGTATACGCGCAGCGCGCTAGCAACACACTGTGCATTCGCTAGCATACAACTCGCTAGCTTCTCCCAAATCCTGACAAAAGTTGGGCGCACAACGACACACTGATCTTATTCTCCATTTTTTATTAATTTTCAATGCGTGGGCCGTGCGTTGCGTATGTGTGACGGGGGCCTTTTAAATAAGGACCCGCAAAAGGGGAAAACACAAACACCCAAACCCTAAACAAAAAAGGGGATTGACACCATAAACAGAGCAAGTACATCTCGAGAGGAGAATAAACATCACCGGGTTTTCCCCAAAGTTTCGAAAAATTTTTATCCCAATAACAGCAAATAAAAAAGCATTGAAGCAGAAAAACAAAAAAGGATTTGAGGAGAAAAAAAACACCCCGTGTTTTTTCGTTTCGGGCGGGAAAAGGGATTTCCCCTTTGATAAAGGATTTTTTTTTTCTGTGGACGGTCGGGCCCCCAATTTTTAAAAACCAAAAGAAAAGATCTGATATGTCAGTTTCCCATTGAGGACAGTAGATTTTCAAGGACCCAATTTAAAATTTCTTGTGTAAAGAGGAATGTTTTGGGGCGCAAACATAAAATTCGTGTGCTCCATGTAAATGATCTGCATGCGGCAGATCGGTCTATCCCCCAAGTGTGCAGCGTCAATTTCTAAACCAAAAAACGAAAGCCTAAAGGATCATCGACAAAGAAAAATTGGAGCAAAAAAAAAAAACTGGGTCACCAAAAGACACAAAAAGATTTAGGGCCTTTCTAAAAGTCATGAAGTCCCCTTAAAGAAAATGATAAATAAAACAAATCCAAATCAATGATCTTTTAAACCCGGATGGAAAAAATAGTCTCCAGGGTTCGGGTCTTCAGGCACATGGCTAAATCACGTGGGGGAAAAAATTTAAAGGGAAACATTTTGGTGCACTTTAATGGGAAACCCCTTTAAAAGGGGAAAACCCAAAATGGGGTTTTATTTCCTGGCACACCCAAAAACAATCGTTCGGGACTTTTAGCTTACAGTAAAGCTAAATCCCCGAAACAAGAAAAAAGGATAATTGAAACGCTGCAAAAATCATCAAGATGACATCAAACAGGGGAAAACCCTCCCATGACACTATCTGATTTCTTTTCCATTTTTCCAAACTGCTGAGGTTTGAAACAAATTTCAGCGTGGACATGGCTGCTCTCCATGGAAAGCTGTGCTGAAGTCAACAATCCCAATGCGGAGAGTAAGTAGGGTTTAGCCAGTCGAGGTTTTTTTGACCCTAAACCCCTTATTTCCCGGGGTTTCTTTGCCCTTAAGGGTTTATTTTTTTTTTTGGGCCCTTTTGACCTCAAACGGTTTTTTAAACTTCCGGGTTTCCCCCACGCTCTTAGAAGGGAAACTTTTGAGTGTACTCCGTCCTTCCCCTCTAAGGGTACTTTATTTCCTTGAATGTGAGTCTCCTCAAACCCCGTACTTTACTTCCGGGTTCCCACGTAGTGTACTCAGTGACCTTGCCCTCTAACGTACTTTACTTCCGGGGAATGTGAGTACCCCAGTGCCTCTTTCACCTCTAACGGTACTTTACTTCCTTTTTCCCCACTTAGTGTAGTCCAGTGACCACTTTTTTCCCGGGTTCCACGTAGGGGACTCCAGGCCCTCGGGTGTAGCCCAGTGACCACTTTATTTCCCGGGGGTTTCCCCCACCCCAAAAAATTTTAAATGATTACTCCATTGACCTCAAAACGATATTTTACTTCCGCCCCATTTCCCCATATAACCCTTTTTAATGAATGTCATAGAAAGAAGGGGGAGGTGTAGACCATTTTCACTTTCCGGTTTCCCCTGTCCCTTACGTTTTTTACTCATGCGAAAAAAAAAAACAACCAGAAATTACTTTTGGGGACCATTTTCCATTTCCGGTTCCCTGTCTACTAGGGCTTTTACTCATGCTTAAAAACCGCAGTTTTTTTATAAAGGGAAAAAGTAAATCGCCCTACTCAAAATTTTTTTTATTTTAAAAAGGTAAAAAAAAAGTATTTTTGGTATATTAGGTTTAATTTACATTGGAGAAAAAAAAAATCACGAAAAATGATATTATTTTTACGAGAAAAACAAAAAGATAAGAAATTCAATAAACATAAAAAAAAAAATCTGACGAAGAATAAAAAGATCTACACGGGGAAAAGTTTTTTCCCTTCTCTCCCCCCCTTTTCTAAAAAAGGGGATGACGTAAACCCCACCCCGGGGAAGGTGGTGGAACGTCCTCACCCTCACGACGCGCGATTTTGTTAAGAAAACCCCTCTAAAAACGAGCGATTTTCCCCAGAAAACCCTTCGGTTTTCTTCAGAAAGGAAAGCGCGCCCACCTCCACGAGAAAGGAAATTTTCACATGGGGAAAAAAATATTTTTGCTTCGGATCACATTTTTTCATCTTCTTCCTTTTAATCTTAAATAGTGGGGGGGGTTGTTTACACGTTGAACAGTAGGGGTGAAAATTTTGGAAAGGGGTCCGCCCCTTTTGGGAAAAAAAAAAAAAAAAAAAAAAAAAAAAAAAAAAATTGAAAATTTGGGAAAATATATATATATATTTTTTTCCCTCTCTATGATAAGAAAACCCTCGAGTAAGTTACCTGCCGGGATGTGGAGGGGGATTGATCCATCTCGCTATGAAGATGTCGGGCGCCCTTAAAATCAAAGCTAACCCCTTTTTTTATAGGGTTTAAAAAAGGTGGGGGAGGGGGCGGGGGGGGAAGGAAAATAAAGGGCGAATTTACCACCCTTTGGGTTCTCCCAGTGTCGCTTTCACCATGGGAAACCCGGGGAAAATATTGCCCGCGGTTGGGAGGGGGCCCGGGCATCGGGAATGACTTTTAATCAGGGTCCCCCCTGGGGTAAATTTTTCGTTAAACCGGGCCCTGCCCCATTTTATGCTGAAAGGGTTTTTTTTTTTTCCCCATAGGAGTAAAAAATAGCGAGTGAGAAAAAAGGGAAATTTCATTTTCTTTTTTTTCCAAAAAAGGTGGACAGCTGGGGGGGGGAAGAAGAAGAAGAAGAAAAAAGAAGGTAATAAATAATAGTTGTAAAATGAAAAAAGAAGTTTTTATAAAGAAAAAAAAAAACGGGAAATTTTTCTTCTGGGTCAAATGAAGAAAAGAAGAAGAACCCAATACCATCCATCTTGGACGGGGCCCAGCCCGCTTTGGGGGCGTTAAACAAGATTCGTGTACAGTTACCTTTACGCGTTCGTGAAAACCCCCAATGGATTCTTGTCCTTTACTTCTTTTTTTTTTCCTAAACAAAGGCAAAACATGTTAAAAATAACGGCCCCTCCCAAAATATATCCAAAAATAAATTTTTTGGGGGGAAATGAAAAGGCCCAGCATATTGACCACCAGCAAAAATGTAAAATATCATATTATCAAAATAGCAAGACCTCACCATGGAAAAAGTTGACAATTTTCCTAAAAAGGATGGTTGGGAGGTTTTTGCAAATTTAGATTAGAGACGGGAGGGAAGAGTGCCCCCGGTTCGGGGTTTCTTTATCACCGAAAAAATTTTCATTCAGAAATTTTTTTTTCTTGCGAAAGGGGAGTAGCCCAAGTGGGGGGTTGTTGTTTCCTCTCCCGGGGAAATTGGGGGGGGGGAGAGAATTTTAACCCTCCTGGACGGGGAGATGGTGCAACTCAGATTTTTGGGTTTTAAACTAAAGGGGGAAAAATTCCCTTGGCAAATTTTTAAAGAGGTGAAAAGTCCTGGAATTTGAAAAAAGTATTTTAAAATGTAGGAAATCAAAATTTTTATTACCATTCAAATGGCACAAAGAGTATAAAGATTTCAAACAAAAAGAAATAATTTTCCGTAGATTTTTTTTCCCCTTTTGAGGAAAAAAAAAAAATATTATGGGTCTGGCCGGGGAAAGGCCAAAAAAGGATTCCGGTCCCCCCCTACTCTTGAAAGATAAAAAACGAAACCCCTGATAAAGGTTTTTGATGTGTTTAGGGGCAAAGATATACGCAAACAGTCACGAAGGCAAAATTTTGTCAAAACTGTCTAACCTGGGATTGCATACTTAGCCCCCCAGGGAACCCAATCGGGCACCGCGAAGACAAACCATGTTTTTCCCCTAAAAACCCCAACAAAACGAGAAAAATTAATTTTTTAGCCAATTTTGTCAGGGGTTTACGCCCCATCTCACGGGGCTTTTTAAAAGAAAAAAATCGAATCGTTGCAAGCCCCGGGGTATGGGAGGTCAGACTAAATTCAGTCAATCCATAAACCCCTTCCGCGGGGGATACGTCATCGTGGATTTTTGAAGGATTTTTCCGTTAAACCGATTTTTCTACCGTTTTTTTTGAATGAAATTGACGTCTTTATAAAAAAAAGCGGCGGGGGCCCCGGGGAGAAAAAATAAGAAAAACAAATCCCTTTTTTCCCCCATTCACGGGGGTCACCAAAAATGAACGAATTTTAAAGAAGCCACTCACTGTCCAATTTGGTAAGAAGGAATTTAACCCCCTCCGGGGACCTAAATACGTCATCATTCGCAAAAAAAAAAAGGAAGATAATTTCCTCTTTCACTGTGCTTTTTTTGAAAATTTTCATGGTAAACAAGGAAACCTTTTAAACTTTTCCCTTCTCTTAACCTAGCTTTTTTAGGCCCGGTTTAATTTTAAAGATTTTTGACTGCAACAAAAATTCGATCTTTTCCCGTGAAAGGGGGCCCTGAAGCTTTTAAAATTAGAAATGGGGAAAACCAAATTTTTTTTTAGTTTCCTTAGCCTAATCCCTGGACCCCTTCGAGGTTAAGTGAAACCAATAAGGGGGAAAAAACCCTACCCCCACACCCGTCCCCTCCTCGACACCTACCCCCCCTCCTCCCCCCCTTTATTTTCGGGGAAAACATTTGCTAGGGTTAGGATATTTGACGCTTTGGGTCGCTTGGAAAACAGAGTTACCACCTGGATTTTTTTTTATAATCTTTTAAAAAATTGGAAAGTCCCCCAGTCAAAAAGAATTTTTGGAAGGGGGGGAAATTTCTTCACAAAAAACGGGGGTTAAATCATTAAAAATTTACTTTTAACTATTTTTTAAAGCTGGATATAACTTTTTTTAGCGGATATCTTTCTATTTTGGCAAGTATGCAAACCCTGTTGCAGGGAAACTTGACTTTGGTTTATTATATGACATTACCCTCTTTTCCCCCAAAATGACGTTTCTAAAGAGAAAGCGAGGTACAATTAGCCCCTTTTATTATCGCGAACTGACACACTAATCAAAAATAATTTAAGAGGGGGATTCGAACTGCCGTCCCACATTTTAAACGAGGAAATTTGCAAACGAAAGCTTTTTTGTATTGGGACTTCAACACTATATACCCCAGTGTTTTGAAAATCCCCCCTTCCCCTGCGGAGATATTCATCAGCTAACAAAAAGAAAAACCCCAAAACTTTCAGGGAGAAAAAGGTTTGGGGGGAATCACGAAATGGGGGGAGAAAAGGGGTTTACTGGTTAGTGTGGGACCCGTCCGATAACGGGGGGGACGTGGCGCGTCGCACTGACAAATTCCCTTTCTAGGGGTTAAATCCATGGGGTAAAAACCCGGAAAAATTTGCCCCCCTTTTTTGTCGAAAAGGGTTTTCCCAAGGGGTGAAGGCAGAACGGGATTTTTTTCCGGTTGAAAAAGGTTAGGGCTACCCATCGGGGACTAACTGAATTTTTTAATACCGGGGGAAAAAACCGGGCCAATATTTCAAAATTGGGATTTCAAGAAAAAAAATTAATGCCGTTATAAAATACACACAAAGCATGTTTAGAGTGATTTTTTTAAAAAAAACCCATCCCAACAACGAAGGCCTTTCCTGTCCCATTACAGCATTGATTTTTAAAATTTGATAAAAAACCCCATTTAGGGGAAATGCTGATAAATTTTAAAACCGCTATAAATTTTTATTTTCGTTTGCAATACGGGGAAAACCCTTCTTAAAAATTAATCCCAAAACCCTTTACAAAAAATTCAGCCCACAACCCGCTGGGGGAAAAAACAGGCGTCCTCGTAACGAGAAAAAAAACCGACCCTTTCTAAAAACCAGGAAACGATTTTTGGTTTTTGCAATTCGGGAAAACTGAAAAATTTCATAATTTACGAAAACCTATTATAATAAGTTTAAAAAATTGGTATTCACGACCGATTTCCACCGATTTTACAGGGGATACTGTTTCCTTCTCTTAAAATTTGAGTTGTGAGATTTTGGAAGAAAAATTAAAAAAAAACCATTTAATGTTTTGTTTGATTTCCTAATTTAAAAAAACGCACAGTTTTTACGTGATTCAAAAAAGGGGGGAGCGGGGGATTTTTGAAGAGTAAAGTAGCCGAAAATGTTATCTTGAATGATGCATTGCAAAAATTCTTTTTCACGAAAATGACGGGGGGGGAAAAATTTGTAAAAAAATTAAAAAGGGGGGTTTTCCGGGCAGGGACATAATGTAACACATAAGATTACTCCCCCGCCATTAGAGGGAAAAAAAGGGGACAAATGTGAAATTATTCAATTCGAAACCCCAGTAAGGGAGAAATTGTGACCAGGGAAAAAGGGTTTAATTTTTTAATTTTTCGGTTTAGGAAGAAAAAGCGTTACCCATCTGTCACGGGTATGCTTCGTTTCGCCCCACCCCGATTAGGGGGCGAAACCACAAGCCTTATAATTTCCCACTTTTTTCTCCTTTTTCGTTCTTTCCCGGGGCAACATGGATACCCCCAAGTGTTTTCCCCGAACAACAATTAAAAATTTTTTCCGAAAATCGTCCGCTCGCATTATTATTGGGGATTTCTAATAGCGGAAAAAACGATATTTTTTCAGCACTTTTGACTTGTTACCAAAAAATTCCCCACCTTTCTGATATGGGGGGTTTGGGATACCACGATTTGAAAGAAAAAATATCCCCATATAATAACATTTTTCCCCGTAAAAAGTAGACCCTTTAAAATTTTTCGAGTTAAAAAAAAGAACCTTTTTATTTTTAATTTGGATGTTTTTCTAAAGGGGAAAAAAACCTCGAAAATTTGGGGTTTTTGGTTTTTTCCCAACCAAGGGGCGTCATTCGAATTTATGGGGTTATATTGATTACTCAAAATTTTTTTGGGGAAAAGGGGGAAATAGCACGGAGTATTAAATTTTTAATGCAAAACCCCCTTAAAAATTAAAGCGCAAAAGGATATTGTCAGATTGAAAAACGTTTCGTCAATTATTTGGAAAGAAAAAGCGTACAAGACGCTATCGAATTTTCAAAAAAAAACTGGTACTCCGCCCCTTTGGAATCGATGGTAGAATATCCCCGCTCACCCAGAGATCTTGCAACTGCGAAACAATTCCCAGAGGAGGAGCCTTGTCAAATTGTCTTTTCAGTTACAAAATGAAAAAATTTTTGGGAAAAATATTTAAAACGTTTCCCCGAACAGGGTTCGGGGTGGAAATTCTTTGGGATAATAAGGCGGTAAGCGGGACCCAACCGTTTACACGAAACCCAAGTCTCGAATTTCTCCAATCAATTTAATCCACATTTTCACATCTTCTGAAACGTAAAAAAATTTTCCCCGGCGGGAAAAAATTTCCAGTAAACCTAAAATGATAATTCCCTGCGATCTGGCCCCCATTTACCCCCTTTTCGAAATACAAAAAGAAATTTTAAATTCCTCCCCAGTTGTCTTGAAAAATTTTTCCCCATATAAAACAAGTTTTTCCTTTGCCAAAATAGCTTTCCAGGGAAGTTTTTTTAAGGGGATGAAGGAATTTTCGTAACCCCCCGGGGATGGGGATAAAAATTTGGGCCCACAGAGGAAAAAGGGGGTTTTTAACCACCTCTCGCTGGCTACTTTCGCCCTAAAGGAATAAAAAATAGCGTATATTCAGCCTTGAAAGGGAAATGTGGTTGCCCTGCGATTTCGAAAACGTTTAAAACAATATTGTAAAAAATATATGACAGATTTTAAACTTTTCAACTATTAAAGGTTTACCCGAAATTGTTGCAGGGGATAATAAGTCCCCAAACCCCAGCCCTTTGGTCCCGCTCCCCCTTTCCCTGTTCACGCTTTAATGACCAGAAATGATTTTTGATCAATTTCATCGGATGTATTTATAGGGGGTCCACAAAACGAAAAGCCCTCAATTTTTGCCATTTCATGGGGGCAACTGTTTCGCCTCGTGGGTACCCCCCCGCCCCCCGCCAGCTTTCGCTAAAAAGGGTATTTTTGCGCATAATTTCAACTGAAATTTTTTTAAATTCGAAAAACGATACGGGCACAACCCTTACTACCTACTTGGTTGAAGATTTTAAACGGGGAGAATATTTTTAAAGGGGTTTTTTTAAAAGCGAGCTAAAACCCCCGTCAATTTTTCCGCCCCCACCTTTCCCCTCCCATATTAAACAGACGACGAGGGAAAAAGTATAGGGGTTTATTTCAGAGGGGATGACTCCAAATTTGACCCTTGGGTAAAAATCGATTTGGAGAAAAAATGAAACCCCTTTTTAAGCGGAAAAAATAAGGGAAATTTTTTTTTATTTTTCCCAAATAAAAGGGCCCCCTATAAAAAGGGGAAAAATTTAAATTTAGTCGCTAACCCCCAAAAGGGCCCTCTTGATTGCTTATTCGGAAATTTTTAACAATTTTTTTCGAAAAAAATTTCCCAGTAGATTTGCAGGGCTGTTTAAAAAACTGCGAAAATTTGGGAGAGAAATTAAAAATTTTTATCGCGTGAACGTAATGCATTCCCAAAAAACGAGCTATTTTTAAAAACAAAAAAAGGAGGAAGCATTTTATCATTGCACCGTTGGCAAAAAACAATCATTTCATCGTTAAATCAGAAGGGAAATTTTGGGGCTCGGGGAAAAAGCAGGGTCAGAAAACCAAAAAAAAACACAAAAAACCCCCACCTCTGCCACCCCCCCAACCCCCCCCCAATTAGACCGCCATAATGGGAAAGTTATATTAAACCGAGCAGTAGGGAAATTTCATAAAATCATTGTTTCTCTTTTTTTGCGATAAGGTAGAGTGGGAAGGGAAAGGAGATTGAACCCCCTTTTTAAAAGATTGAATATTATCGAAATTTCTTAATAAAATTTTTTGTCGGGGGCAAAAATGAAAACCCGGGCTCTCCCCCACCCTAAAAACTATTGTTTGTTAAATTTAAAAGGGGAGGGAAAGAAATTTTATAAAGAACTCAAAACAGAAAATCAATAGAAATACCCTTTCCGGGGGGGGGTTTTTAGCCAAAAAAAAAAAAAAAAACCCCGCGCTGGTTACCTTACCCAAGGGGTGAAAAAACGTTTCCCTCTCCGTCCTCTCCTTAAACCCAGTTAAAGCCAGACCCGGTTTAGTCGCAGGGGTTCGGGAAATTTATTATCCCCCCCACCCCCTCCACCCCCCAAACCACCCCGGGTTTTCCCTTTACGGGGGTGCGTCCCCTTTTTCCCCGGGCCCCCTTTCACGCGCTTTCACCCGCCGTCCGTCGCCGCCGCCGCCGTGTGTAGTACGCGCGCGCGCGCCCGCACCGCCCCGCGCCCGCCCGCCCCCGCCCGCCCGCCCGGGGGGGGCACTCGAAATAAAAGCGGACGGGATGATTATTTTATCATTTTTCCAGAAAGGCGTCCTCCCCAAACATCGAAAGGGGTTTTTAACCCCATGCCCATTATTGGAAAAAACAGATTTTGTCAAAATTTTTTATTCAACTGAAGGGGTGTCTATGCGCGTTTGGGATAGCTTTAAACAATCCCTAGATTGTTTGGTAAAGGTGGCGTGCAACCCCTTACGTAAATCCATGGGAAATTACCCGGTCGTTTCAGGCTTGAGGACCCCCCCCCCCGGGGGGTCTTAGTCCCCGAGGGGAAAGGGGGAAGGTCCCCATATTTGGGGCCCTTAAATTTTTGTCAAAACGGAAATTTGGGGGACCCATCGGGAAAAAGACATTGCCCAAGGGACCGGGCCCAGCGTCCCAGGAGCGTGGATTCGTTGGGTTTTGTTGGGAGGAGACACCTCAACGGGCGTTTTGTTATAAAATTTCCCTCATGTCGGGGAAAAACTGCAAAAAAAATATAGGGGGTAATTTAAGGGGATTATCTTCCCCCCGGGGGGCGGTTTACCCGGGGCTAACAAATCGTTAAATGGAAGAGAAATACAAACCCCTTTTATCACCAATTTGCGAAAGACATGGCCCAAAAAAAAACATTCAGCTCATCTTTCTCTCCAACCCACGGGGGAAAAAGAAGAAAAAGAGGGGGAGGACCCGGGAAAAGGAAAGGGAAGTGAAATGAAATAATATATATATATTGGTGCATGATAGGGGTTTCCCTTTTTTTGATCATGGGACCCGGGGGTATGTAAGTTGTCTAGGCCCCGCCGTCATCATCATAAAAATTAAAACCCCCCCCAAACTTTCCAATACCCTGTTTCACTCCATATTATTATCTTTAACAAAAAAAATATCAGGTTTGGGGGTCGTTAACTTTAAAGTATCCCAAAGGGTTCTTTATATTGCTCGTTTGGGATAGTGAAAAAAGAGATAAAGGTCACGGTGGGGGTTTCCCGCTACTTAGCTCCATCCGCAAATTGGGAAAAAGGTGAAAGCCTCCAACACATAAAGGGGACTTTTTAACTCCCCCCGGGTTAAGGTGGAAAAAAAATTAAAGGGAGGTGGGAAAATGGGTTGACCTTAAAGGTGAACGGAGCTTAATTTGGTAGGGAGAGTGGCTGCGGGCATGGGGGTTTTAAATTTTCGAGGGGGGGAAGGACCCGGGTCCCAAAAATCCCCGACCTCAAAATGGGGGGGTACTTTGATTATGTCAATGCCATGTAAATTTCACCCCTCGTTAGGCAACGAACTTTCCCCCCCTGTTTTTTTTGCCTTTATAAAGGAGGGGGCAGGAGGAAGGGGTTTTTCATACCCTGTTTATAAAACTTTAAAAAACTTTTTCCCTGGCGGGATTACTATCAGATTAGAGATCAATGAAAACGAGAAGTACAAATTTTTATGACGACTATTCGCAACCCGTGTTCCCCCCTTTCGTCCCGGGAATGATTGGTTTATTCCCCCCCCGGGCTTCTTCTCACCATGGACGGGGAGAGAGTAGTGTTTTCCTTTTATCCTTTTCCCCTCCTCCTTCCCCCCTCCTCCTCCCTTTCGAGAAAAGACCGGGCCCCCCCACTCTTAACCAAGTTGGAAATGAAACGGGGGTTTGGGGGGATATTGTCTGTCCCGACCAATTAATTCACTATTTCCCCCCCTGAGAAACGGGAAACGGGAAGACTTCATGGATATTGGAGAAAAACAATATCCTTCCCCCCAGGACGTGTAAAAACCAAACAGTCCCCCTCCCCCCTTCCAACCTGAACAGTCTCCCCCTTTTTTTTAAAAAAAATTTGAATGCAGACATTAAAAAATTTATTTAAAAAAAGTGTTGCTGGTGATTTAAGAAATTTTTTCTCAAAAAAAATATTTGTCACGTCGGGGGCAACAAGGAAATTTTTAAAATACGCTCGGTTTTTAAAACCCCGGCAATGACGGGGTCGAAACTTTTTTACCCTATATTCCCCTTCGGTTTTTAGAAATCGAATCGGGAAATATTAGGTTTTTCCCCCGGATACATGGTAAAAACCCTCTAAAAACAGGGGGGAAAGAATCCTCATCCCAAATTTCCAAAGGCTCCTAAACCAAAACCCCGTACGGATGGGGGGGGTTTCGTGTTTACTCGCGTTTTTGGATAGGGGGGAAACCTCCCCTTTTTGGGATCAACAGGTTTAAAAATTCCCTTTATAGTGGAAAAGGGGGGAAAATTTTATGAGAAGAAAAGAATTAAAAATTGCAGAAACAACACTCATCAAAAAATAGAGAGGGTTTGCAATTGTCTTTCGTGATCAAAAAAGGACGGGAAAAAATTTCCCTTCCCCCCCAAAACAGGAATGTATTTTTCCCCGTTGAAAATAAGACCGATAAAATAAATACGGGTGATTTTAACTATTTCCTAAATTTCCCTTTTAAAAGGAAAAAGAGGAAAGGGGAGTTTCGAAACCCCCCTACGGAGGAAATTTTTAAAAATTTTTTCGTTTTTTTTTCTAAAGGGGGGGTTTTTCGGATATCAGAATCCCATAAAACCCCCCCCCCCTAGAGGAGGTGGGGTTTTTGGTTTTGGTTTAAACGGGTTAATTCGCCGGGCGGCCAAATTTCCTTATTCGAAATTTAAAACCGCGGCCGTTGAAATTTTGGGAAGGGGAAAATTAGACGATATCGGGGAAAAAGGGAACCTCCCTTAAAAAGTTTGATTTGAAAACGGGGGTAGACGCCCTTCGCGGAGTAGGAAAAAAATTTTTTGGGGGGGAGGGAAGGGGAAAAAAAAAACCGAGGAAGAAGGAAAAGGAAAATAAAAGAGTATAAAGAAAGAGGGTTTTTCATGCTTTAACTTTTCCCTTGGGGTAAACATGGCGTCACCATATCACCCGGGACGGGATGGGGGGCCCCCGGGCCATCGGGGATGGCCGCAGCAGTGTCTTTAAGTTCCCCCAAACCCCAAAAGATTCGTGATATCGAATCAACTATTTCATCTAGACAAAGGCTCGACTGTTTACCTGCAACCAATCAACATGCGTTAAAAGATAAAATTTTCTCGAGTTTTTGAGTCCCCCCTTTTTCACGGGCAATTCTGTTTATTTATACACTGCGCTGGGGCGATATCTCCCTCACCAAGGTAAATGGGAAAACCCCCTTGGGTGATGCGAATTCGCTATTTCCCCCAAAGGGGCGGGGTTTTTCCCCCCTTTTACAAAAAATAAAAACCAAAAGGGTTAAACCCTTAAAGAAAAAAGGTTTGGGGTCAAATAATACTTTCGCGATATTTTGGGGGTTTTTTTTAAAACCCTTTTACCACCTTCCGTCCTGAAACAAAATTGAAACAATTTTTTCCAAAAAATTTGGGGGGTTTTATTCTAAATTTCCTCCACCCCCCACACTTTTTACAGAGGATTCCTTCAAAACCGGGCACCCCCCGAGGGGAAAACGGCGCCCTTAAATCCAGTAAAACAAATTTAAACTTTTGCCACCTGTCTGGGTTGATATCGCCCCGTATCGATTCCTTTCTCACGATCTGGTAAATTTGCGTATAAGATTCGAGATGGGGGCACAAAAGTTTCGTTTATAATAGTGACAAAAGTGAAAAGAAACTATCAGTACATATCAGGTGCTCGTCTCTGGTTTGATCGGGGTCATTTCCTTTTTCCCTTCCCCCACTCAAGGGGTTTGAACCCAAACCCAGGGGCGAACCCGTTTAGTAAAATCTATAATAGAAATCTCCACAAAACAAAACATTTTTGGTGAGAATCAAACCTCCCCACCGCCGATCTCGTATGGTGCAGGTGATACCTTTGCAGGGGTTTATCTCGTGATAGTTTTACTTGGAGGGACCCCCAAAGGGGGTACAACCCTAATTGGGGGTTTTTCTTTCAACACGGTAAACCCCACAGAGGGAAAACGCTATAAATTGGGAAATCCGGTGTATCCCAAAATTTCATCGGGTTTTTCGAAAAAAAAATTTAGTTGCTTGGGATTTAAAGAAACTCTGAAAGCATTTGGATTGGAAAAAAGAGTCATTTACTCACTCGAGATCATTTAAAAAACGGTTTGCACAATTCTTGTCTTTTCGGGGGCGATGGGGTGGAAAAAGGGGGAAAAACCCCATCCAAAAAACTTTGTTTTTAACCCTTTGCGATCGCTTAATTTCGCCTCGCCCCAAAATAAAAAAAGGGTTTTATTCTTAGTTTGGGGGAAACCACGGAGTGATTTGTATTGGGGCTCTAAGAGAAACCCTATCCTGTTACGTAAAGGGGGATAATGCAGTTAAAAGGGAAATCGCTTTCCCTGCGCAAGTGTCCCTCCTTTATTGGGGGGCTACAGTGGGGATGACCTGAAAGGACTTTTCCTAGAATTCGCAAAATTACATCCCCTTTCTATTTATCTGAACGTACATGGTTTACGAAAAAACAATGGGTTTATTGGGTTTTGTCTTTTTAAACCCCTCCACACATTTTTCCTTCATGGGGTAGTTTCGCCCTCCCCATGGTGTGGGAAAAAAATTTTTTTTATTTTAAAAAACAGTGATCACTTTTTTACCTTCATTTACCCCCATAGGGTACAAAACCCCCCAATCACTCACCTGCGGGCTACGCTTTTTTTTCTTTTTTAGCAATATATGTAAATACGGGTTGAGGGGGGATTACAAAAAATTTTTCCGGATATTTCCCCCGTCTAGGGTTATGCCAAAGGGCAGTTATCTTGTTTTATGCTTACAAATTCCCAAAACCAAGCCCCCTTTCATTCCAACATTTGGGGCCCTGTTATCTGCAAAAGGTTGAAAAAAAAAAAAGGGAAATTCCTCACTTTTTTTTTATTAAAAAACATTACCATCCTGGTGTTAATCGTTTTTTTTTCATTTTTTTTTTTTTTTTTTTAGGGAGGCCCAGGAAGAAAGGGTGATGATGGGGCTCACTGCAGATGACAATGAAGTGGTTTTTGAAGAAAAAAACAGAAAAAAAAAAATAAAAAAAAAACTAGTTAAAATTTGGTTTTTTCTTTTTTTTTTCAGCCCTTTTTGGGGGTGAAGGGGGAAAACTGAGGATTTGGGCAACAGTATGAAAAGTCCCAAAAATATTTAGGGAAACATCCGGAAACAAAAAAAAGAGAGGAAAAAAAAGAGAAAAATTTTCAAAGGGCGTTTTACTGACCCTTTTTTTTTTTTCTCTCCCCAAAGGTTTGGGGGTGAAAAGGATAAATTTTCGAATAGGGGGAAAAATGAAGGGGTTTTTTTTTTGTTTTGTGTGATGATTTTGTTTGGGTTTATTAATTTTTTATTATTATTGGGTGGGCGGTATGTAAATTGGGGGTGGTGGGGAATTTCTTATTTTGTTTTAATAAAAAAAAAAAGGACATATAAAAATTTTTTTAAAATTATTCGTGTTTTATTTTTTCCGGGTTTTTTTTTTTTTTTTTGTAAAAAAAATTTTCTTAAAAGGGGAACTGGAAATTTTTTTTTGCATGAGAAAAATGAAGGGACCCTTGAGGTCCCCTGGGTATCTTTAAACTTTTTGATGGGAAAACCGGAAGTAAAACGGGCGCTGGGGGTAAACATATAAAAACCCGGAAGTAAAATACCGTTTTGAGGACATTAGGAAAAGACTACGTGGTCACTGGAGTACACCAGAGGTCACTGGAGTACACTACGTGGGAACCAGGAAGTAAAGTGGTCACTGGACTACACTACGTGGGAACCCGGAAGTAAAGTACCGTTAGAGGAGTACATCACATTCAAGGAAGTAAAGTACCGTTAGAGGACAAGGTCAGTGGAGTACACTACGTAGTCCATTCATAAGAGCGTGGGAACCAGGAAGTAAAATACCGTTAGAGGTCAAGAGGTCAAATAAAAAAATACCGTTAGAGGTCAATGAACCCGGAAGTATGGGGTCAGAGGTCAAATAACCTCGACTGGCTCATCGTACTCTACTGACAGCAGCAGCGGTGGATGGGCTGGGTAGGAAGAGTTGTGAGTGACTTAGTTTTCGCTACCCTATCAAGGCCGCCCGACCTGCCTTGCCTTGAAGTATATGCGAGGGAGGACGATCGGTTTCTTGATCAACCCTGCAGGCGACGACGCAACCGCCTCGGAGAAACGAAGCGAATGTGTACCCTGGTGGACTCAGCACGATTCTAAGCCATACATGGCTACGCGTAGCCGACGGATTCACGGCGGAAATATTGGCGGGGTGGACTCGCTTCACTTATATGAAGGCAGAAGTGAATGCCTTGAACGAGTATTATAGATCCTTCATTAAGTGCATTCACCTTACCCCCGCCGTTTACGCAATCGTTATCTCACAAGCTCGCCGGGTAGAAGCAGCGGTGAGAATGACTGAGGGTAAGTTTAGTAGGCCAGGTTCTCTTCATTCGTTCATTCAGCCCGCCCGGCCACACTAACATTAGGTTGCGGGAGGTACCTCACTGCGACTCGCTAAGACTTCTCCATGACAAGGCTAGAAGTTTCGTCACGCTACCCGATGGCGAAATCCTCCGTGTAGGTCTGGAAGAGAGAATGAGAATGCGACGACATGTCTAGAACCTACAGGAGGATCTTTGAAGAATTTGATGTTGTCGCCTCGGAGAAACGAAGCGAATGTGTTTTTTTTCCTCGTGGAATATTGGCGGGGTGGACTCGCTTTACTTGTATGTAGGTAGAAGTGAATGCTTTGAACGAGTATTATCGATCCTTAATTAAGTGCCTCACCCTTACTCCCGCCGTTGCCTCGGTTGGCTTGCCAGTGAAACCATACGTACGCCCGCCCTTGACTCGCGGGGGATGGAAAATCTGTTTGTCTCGCAGCACACACGCACTCGCTTTTGCCACGGGAACGACAGCAGCAGCGCTGGACGGGCTGGGTAGGAGGAGTTGAGAGTGACTTAGTTTTCGCTACCCTATGAAGGCTTCCCGACCTGCCGCATTGCCTTGAGGTATATGCGAGAGAGGAGGGTCGGTTTCTTGATCATCATCCCTGCCGTCGACGACGCCGCCGCCTCGGAGAAACGAAGCGAATGTGTTCCCCTGGTGGACTTAGCACGAATTCTAGGCCATACATGGCTAAGCGCTCCGGGCGTAGCCGATGGCTTCACGTCGGAAATATTTTCGGGGTGGACTCGTTTCACTTGTATGAAGGCAGAAGCTAATGCCTTGAACGAGTATTATCGATCCTTCATTAAGTGCCTTTACCTTACACCCGCCGTTTACCCTCTCGTTATCTCACAAGCTCGCCGGGTAGAAGCAGCGGTGAGAATGACTGAGGGTAAGACTAGTAGGCCAGGCCTCTTCATTCGTTCATTCAGCCCGCCCGGCCACACTAACGTTAGGTTGCGGGAGGTACCTCACTGCGACTCGCTAAGACTTCTTCTCCATGACAAGGCTGGAGGTTTCGTCACGCTACCCGATGGCGAAATCCTCCGTGTAGGTCTGGAAGAGAGAATGAGAATGCGACGACAGGTCTAGAACCTGCGGGAGGATCTTTGAAGAATTTGATGTTGTCGCCTCGGAGAGACGAAGCGAATGTGTTTTTTTTCCTTGTGGAATATTGGCGGGGTGGACTCGCTTCACTTGTATGAAGGTAGAAGTTTATGCCTTGAACGAGTATTATCGATCCTTAATTAAGTGCCTCACCCTACTCCCGCCGTTGCCTCGCTGGCTTGCCAGTGAAACCATACGTACGCCCGATTTTTGACTCGCGGGGGGATGGAAAATCTGTTTCTCCCTCGCAGCACACACACGCACTCGCTATTGCACGGAACGACAGCAGCAGCGCTGGACGGGCTGGGTAGGAGAGTTGAGAGTGACTTAGTTTTCGCTATCCTATGAAGGCCACCCGACCTGCAGCATTGCCTTGAGGTATATGCGAGGGAGGAGGTCGGTTCTTGATCATCAACCCTGCCGTCGACGACGCCGCCGCCTCGGTGAAACGAAGCGATGTGTTCCTCTCGTGGACTTAGCACGATTTCTAGGCCATACATGGCTACGCTCTCCGCGCGTATCCGACAGATTCACGTTGGAAATATTGGCGGGTTGGACTCGTTTCACTTGTATGAAAGCAGAAGTGAATGTCTTGAACGAGTATTATCGATCCTTCATTAAGTGCCCGCACCTTACCCCCACCGTTTCACCTTTCGTTATCTCACAATCTCGCCGGGTAGAAGCAGCGGTGAGAAAGACTGAGGGTAAGACTAGTAGGCCAGGCCTCTTCATTCGTTCATTCAGCCCGCCCGGGCAGACTAACGTTAGGTTACGGGAGGTACCTTACTGCGACTCGCTAAGACTTCTTCTCCATGACAAGGCTGGAGGTTTCGTCACGCTAACTTATGGCGAAATCCTCCGTGAAGGTCTGGAAGAGAGAATGAGAATGCGACGACAGGTCTAGAACCTGCGGGATGATCTTTGAAGAATTTGATGTTGTCGCCTCGGAGAGACGAAGCGAATGTGTTATTTTTCCTCGTGGAATATTGGCGGGGTGGACTCGCTTCACTTGTATGAAGGTAGAAGTGAATGTCTTGAACAAGTATTATCGATTCTTAATTAAGTGCCTCACCCTTACTCCCGCCGTTGCCTCGGTTGGCTTGCCAGTGAAACCATACGTACGCCCGCCCTCGACTCGCGGGGGATGGATAATCTGTTTCTCTCGCAGCACACACGCACTCGCTATTGCCACGGGAACGACAGCAGCAGCGCTGGACGGGCTGGATAGGAGGAGTTGTGAGTGACTTAGTTTTCGATACCCTATGAAGGCCGCCCGACCTGCCTTGCCTTGAAGTATATGCGAGGGAGGAGGGTCGGTTTCTTGATCAACCCTGCCGTCGACGACACCGCCGCCTCGGAGAAACGAAGCGAATGTGTTCCCTGGTGGACTTAGCACGATTCTAGGCCATACATTGCTACGCACTCCGCGCGTAGCCGACGGATTCACGGCGGAAATATTGGCGGGGTGGACTCGCTTCACTTGTATGAAGGCAGAAGTGAATGCCTTGAACGAGTATTATCGATCCTTCATTAAGTTCCTTCACCTTATCCCCGCCGTTTACACTCTCGTTATCTCACAAGCTCGCCGGGTAGAAGCAGCGGTGAGAATGACTGAGGGTAAGACTAGTAGGCCAGGCCTCTTCATTCGTTCATTCAGCCCGCCCGGCCACACTAACGTTAGGTTGCGGGAGGTACCTCACTGCGACTCGCTAAGACTTCTTCTCCATGACAAGGCTGGAGGTTTCGTCACGCTACCTTATGGCGAAATCCTCCGTGTAGGTCTGGAAAGGAGAATGAGAATGCGACGACAGGTTTAGAACCTGCGGGAGGATATTTGAAGAATTTGATGTTGTCGCCTCGGAGAGACGAAGCGAATGTGTTTTTTTTCCTTGTGGAATATTGGCGGGGTGGACTCGCTTCACTTGTATGAAGGTAGAAGTTTATGCCTTGAACGAGTATTATCGATCCTTAATTAAGTGCCTCACCCTTACTCCCGCCGTTGCCTCGGTTGGCTTGCCAGTGAAACCATACGTACGCCCGCCCTCGACTCGCGGGGGATGGATAATCTGTTTCTCTCGCAGCACACACGCACTCGCTATTGCCACGGGAACGAAAGCAGCAGCGCTGGACGGGTTGGGTAGGAGGAGTTAGGAGTGACTTAGCTTTCGCTACCCTATGAAGGCCGCCCGACCTGCCTTGCCTTGAAGTATATGCGTGGGAGGAGGGTCGGTTTCTTGATCAACCCTGCCGTCGACAACGCCACCGCCTCGGAGAAACGAAGCGAATGTGTTCCCTGGTGGACTCAGCACGATTCTAGGCCATACATGGCTACGCGCTCCGCGCGTAGCCGAAGGATTCATGGCGGAAATATTGGCGGGGTGGACTCGCTTCACTTGTATGAAGTTAGAAGGGAATGCCTTGAACGAGTATTATCGATCCTTCATTAAGTGCCTTCACCTTACCCCCACCGTTTCACCTTTCGTTATCTCACAAGCTCGCCGGGTAGAAGCAGCGGTGAGAATGACTGAGGGTAAGACTAGTAGGCCAGGCCTCTTCATTCGTTCATTCAGCCCGCCCGGGCAGACTAACGTTAGGTTACGGGAGGTACCTACTGCGACTCGCTAAGACTTCTTCTCCATGACAAGGCTGGAGGTTTCGTCACGCTACCTTATGGCGAAATCCTCCGTGTAGGTCTGGAAAGGAGAATGAGAATGCGACGACAGGTTTAGAACCTGCGGGAGGATATTTGAAGAATTTGATGTTGTCGCCTCGGAGAGACGAAGCGAATGTGTTTTTTTTCCTCGTGGAATATTGGCGGGGTGGACTCGCTTCACTTGTATGAAGGTAGAAGTGAATGCCTTGAACTAGTATTATCGATCCTTAAATAAGTGCCTCACCCTTACTCCCGCCGTTGCCTCGGTTGGCTTGCCAGTGAAACCATACGTACGCCCGCCCTCGACTCGCGGGGGATGGATAATCTGTTTCTCTCGCAGCACACACGCACTCGCTATTGCCACGGGAACGACAGCAGCAGCGCTGGACGGGCTGGGTAGGAGGAGTTGTGAGTGACTTAGTTTTCGATACCCTATGAAGGCCGCCCGACCTGCCTTGCCTTGAAGTATATGCGAGGGAGGAGGGTCGGTTTCTTGATCAACCCTGCCGTCGACGACACCGCCGCCTCGGAGAAACGAAGCGAATGTGTTCCCTGGTGGACTTAGCACGATTCTAGGCCATACATTGCTACGCACTCCGCGCGTAGCCGACGGATTCACGGCGGAAATATTGGCGGGGTGGACTCGCTTCACTTGTATGAAGGCAGAAGTGAATGCCTTGAACGAGTATTATCGATCCTTCATTAAGTTCCTTCACCTTATCCCCGCCGTTTACACTCTCGTTATCTCACAAGCTCGCCGGGTAGAAGCAGCGGTGAGAATGACTGAGGGTAAGACTAGTAGGCCAGGCCTCTTCATTCGTTCATTCAGCCCGCCCGGCCACACTAACGTTAGGTTGCGGGAGGTACCTCACTGCGACTCGCTAAGACTTCTTCTCCATGACAAGACTGGAGGTTTCGTCACGCTACCCGATGGCGAAATCCTCCGTGTAGGTCTAGAAGGGAGAATGAGAATCCGACGACAGGTCTAGAACCTGCGGGAGGATCTTTGAAGAATTTGATGTTGTCGCCTCGGAGAACCGAAGCGAATGTGGTTTTTTTCCGCGTGGAATATAGGCGGGGTGGACTCGCAAAAAAAAAAATGTATTTGTAACCTTTATGATATTTTTGGTATCTATAAAGGAAAGGCCTGTTTTTCCGTATAACGTATAATATTACTGTATAGAAATAACAGTTTTTTGGTTATATCTGGTAAACTATTGGCTAAATAAGATAAGTTACTGAACATTATTTATAGACATTTACATGATCTATAATTGTAATGCTTATGATTTTTTTTGTATCTATAAAGGAAATGCGTATCCATCAACAGTTTTTGCGTATAATGCAAAAACTGGGTATGGGGATGTGGATATTTTTTTATAAATATAATAGAGAGATGAGAGAGATGAGTGAGAGGAGAGAGGAGAGAGATGAGAGAGAGAGAGAGAGACGAGGAGAGAGATGAGAGAGAGAGATGAGAGAGAGAGAGAGAGAGAGAAGAGAGATGAACGATCCGGTAAGAGAGAGGAGATAGAGGGGAGGAGGAGAGAGAGAGAGATTAAAAGATGAGAGAGAGGAGAGACGATGAGAGAGAGAGAGAAGAGAGCAGAGAGAAGACACGAGAGATGGCGAGAGAGAGAGAGAGAGAGAGGAGAGAGAGAGAGAGAGAGAGATGAGAGATATTTAAAGAGAGACGAGAGTATAGTTGAAGAAGAGAGAGGAGATGGAGAGAGACCGAGAGGAGATGAGAAAACTCCTCAACAATTTACATGGCTTTAGCTATGTTTACCACCTCCCTAACCTAATTGACCGCAGCCTGGAATCATTTGTGGGTCATCATCATCATCCATTATCCTTCTCTGCCATGATTATGTATTTTTTTTTATGGGGGGGGAGAACGAAAAAAAAAAAGAAGAAAAAAGATTGGTAACTAGTTTTCTAGTATTTAAGGGTTCAAATTAAGAGTGACGATAAAATTTTGTCCAGAATTTTTTATTTTTTTATTTGTTTATTATTAACAATCTCTCTCGTCTATTTTGCTGAGGGGGGGGATGGGGGGTGGGCTAACCTCCGATATAACCCCCAATAATACTCCCCCCCCATTCTCCTTTGATTTAACCCCCTCACACCAGAAGGCAGGCAGGCAGGGAGGCAAACCACGCATGCTCCGACGGGACCAAGGAGGGAGGGAAGAGCGAAGGGAGGACTGGAAACCTACTAGCTGACAAATATAATGCCGCTGTGCTGCTGGGTGGGCAGGAATACATGAGACACAAAAAAACCATATCATTGCATGTCATTGCCGTTACAATGACAGTGACTTCATTTGGAGATGGAAAGATGCTCTCAAATCTTTGTGCAAGACGGCCTCGGTCTATCCTAATCTACCACTATTCATCATTATTATTATTATTTATTATTAATATTATTGTAACTGAACTGGCAAAAGCACGCCTTGGCTGAAGGGATCCTCGCGGAGAAACAATGAAAACAGTATTCGGCCAATCAGAGAGCAGCTTCCCAAACCTTGTCCGGGTAAGACTTGCGGAACACTTCCAAAGGAAATCTTTTTGATAACTTGCATGCTGATTGGTCCGTTAGTGGTCGCAACCGGTTGCTTCTGACCCGTCAACCACTTATATAAAACGTAGGGTGGCCGTAGCGTGGTTTTTTCGATGGACTGAGTCGGGATGAGAGTACAGTACACAGAGTCCCCCACATTAAAAAAACACGAACAGCGCTTGGGTTAAGCCCCATGTCTTTTCTCTCATACTAGCCTCGCTTCTCTCACCCACCTATTCTTCTCCCTGTCCCCACTTCCCCCTCCTGCTTTCTCTTTACGATTCTGATTCTGAATATTCTGGAGTCTGAACCTAACCTCCGTCGAGCCAAGGTCTACGCTCACTCATCTTTTGTCTCGTCTTGTCTTTTTTTACAGATTGGGGGTCCTCGGATGGTCCAGACAGCTTCCTGGCGTACACGGATTCATCTCCCTTCACGGCCTGGTCCCACCCGTAATTCCGGAAAACTCCCCTGTGTTCCTCCCCACCCGCCACTCGGAAAAAATAAAACTCACCCTAGTGCCTCACACACAAGTGTTCCCACACCCAGCTCTGAAAACTCCCCTGTGTTCCTCCCCACCCGCCATCCGGAAAAAAACTCACCCATGTGCCTCAGCGTTCCCAAAACCCAGTTCTGAAAACTCCCCTGTATTCCTCCCCCCGCAATTTATAAAAAAAACTCACCCTTTTGCCTCAGTGTTCCCACGCCCAGCTCTGAAAACTCCCCCGTGTTCCTCCCCACCCGCCATATAGCAAAAAAAACTCACCCCGGGGCTCAGTGTTCCCAAAACCCGTCTGAAAACTCCCCTGTATTCCCCCACCCCCAATTATAAAAAATCACCTTGTGCTCAGTGTTCCCACGCCCAGCTCTGAAAATCCCTGTGTTCCCCCCCACCCGCCATATAGAAAAACTCACCATGTGCTCAGTGTTTCCCAAAACCCAGTTCTGAATACCCCTGTATTCCTCCCCACCCGCAATTTATAAAAAAACTCCACCCTGTGCCTCAGTGTTCCCAGCCCCGCCTGAACTTCCCCTGTGTTCTCCCCAACCCCATATAAAACCCCACCCAGTGCCTCGTGTTCCCAAAACCCCCCTATCCCCTATTTCCCCCACCCGAATTATAAAAAAATACCTTGGCCTCCGTGTTCCCACCCATTTATTTGAAAACCCCACCCCTGATAAATTTCCCCCGGATACGGGGTTCCCCCCCAACCCAAAATTTCCCTAAAAACTCCCCGGGTTTTCTGTTTTTCCTCCCCACCCCTACCCCTTGTTTTTCTGTTTTCCACCCCCCCCCGCATTCCTGTAATTTCCTCTAAAACCCCCGCACGCTTTCTTCCTTGAATTCCCCTGAAAACAACCCCCCGCTGTTCCCCCCCTTCCCGGGCTCCCGGTGCGCGCCTCTCCCCAAAACCATGCCCCCCCCCAAACCTTTTGGCCGCTCTCCACCCTACCCCCCCCAACGGGTCCCCGCCCAACCTCACACTAAAATACAAAAAATGAACGTACAACTCCCTCCGGACCAAACCCACCCCTTTTCTAAAAAACTACTGACATTCCCACCCCAAAATGCTTAAAGTTTTCCCCAATAGTAAATTTTTGGGGCCCCTAAATCAACGAAAACGACATAAACCCCCCAATTCCTCCCCCAGAACACCCAAAACTGGGGGAAAAAGGATTCCCCCCCTTGCCCGAATCTCCAGCACTGCTGTGGGGCCAGAACCTTTTTAGCCCGCGCATCGACACTGCCATCCTTCGCCCGGGGACATAACACATCCTTTTTCGGATCCGGACGGAACGGGGAAAAAATTCGATTCCTTTCCCAAGTTATCCAAAAAGCTCATATGTTAAAAAAAAGGACTGAAGCCCAAAAGGCCCCGCTAAACCACTGACCAAAGGGCATAAAAAATTTTCACCCAAATATCCCCAAACTACAACATAAACCCTCGAACAATCTTCCGGTCACACAGGGTTACAAAGGGCCCCCAAATTTTTTTTTTGGGGACCACAGGAAAAATAATTGCCCCCCCCCGACTAAAAACAGGGCTCAAATTGCTCCTTTTAGGGGACACTCATACAATCCTGCATTTTCAAACACAAAAAAATGTTGAAAATTCAACGGAGATCAGCGGGCCGTGCCTTAAAATGAAACCAAAAAAAAAGAAGCAAAAGCGTCCCCAAAACCCCCACCCAGCCCCGCCCCAAAACACCCAAACCAACAATGCCAACGACCGCCACCCCCCCCCCCCCCCAACTACCTCAAACCAACGCCAGCTAAAGCAAAAACCCCAACAACAATCTACCCCGAACTACAACCCTTCCCCTTCACGATACCCCCCAAAGGAAAAACTCCCCTACCCCGTGTGTGTGCAAAAAAGCAGCACACAGGGGCCAAAGGGGGGACTTGCAACATTTTAAACCAATCCTTAAAAAACTCCTCACCGCCTCAAACCCCCAACAAATCAATTTCCCCAAACCAAAAACTCTTGCGTCCAAAAGGGGAACCTACCACGAAACCCTTTTGGTGTACCTTTCCACCCCCTCCCCCTTTTTTGTTCCCCCTCCCCATCAAAACCTCCCCCGGGGCACTCTCCCCCCTCCCTCCCCCCTTTTGCACCCTCATCTCCATAAAGCCAGGGGGAAAACCGAAAACGAAACATTTGTTTTTGCGCGCCAAACTCTGCGGACTCAAAAATAGTGTCCCTCCCTACCCCAAACCCCCCCGGGCCCCAAAAGGCTTGACTTGTGACCAAACCCTGTGGGGACGCAAAATTAGTCACCCCCCCCCTGCCGCCACACCCTCCCCCAAACCCCCTTTGGGGGCCCCCACGGGGCCCTCCTTGGCTCCCGTGTCTCCGGCATACAGTCAACACTGGGCCCTCGGCCTTACCTCTCATGTCGCCCTTGTTTTCCCATGTCCCCTTTGGAAAACCAAACCCCACACCCCCACGAAAAACACCCCCACCGCACCCCCCCTTATGTCACCTGGGCTTATGGGAAATTTCCCCCTGATCTGCGATCAAGGTCCCTAAGCCGCAAAACCCAAACCCGTTGTTTCGCAGCGAAATTAGGACTTAAAAACTTACCCAGCTACTCACCTTTCCCCAAATTTCACACCCCAAAAACTGTCGCAGCTACCAAAACTAGAAATGACTCCCAAAAAAATTTCCCCTTGTCCTGACATATTTTTCTCCCCCAACCAACTGGAAACCTCTCCAAACCCCATAAATTTTATACGGCTACACCCCCAAAATACACCTGTGCCCCCCCCACAAGGGCTTTTCTATCCTCGTAAAATCCCCCTCAAAACATGAATTTCCCCCAACTGGCCCTACCCACATTTCCCCGCCACAAAAATTACCCCGTAAAGGGGCCCCTATGTAGTGGCCAAAAACATACGCCCCCCCCTAACCCCCGGACTCCCCCTCGCCTGCCCCCCAACCAATTTTTTAAATCACACACATATCCTAGTTTTACCCTTCCTCGTTTGACCTCAATGCCAAACCCCAGTTTTCCCAAACCAAAAATACCTTTTGACCCCACGGCCACCAATTTCCCACCAAATATCCCTTTAAAAACCCCCTAAATTTCTTGGCCCCGACTTAAAAACCTTTTTTAAACCCATAAGGGGGGCTAGGCCGACCAGTTTTAGTATTAAGAAACAGACACCCCTACACACCACCACCACCTCTCCCCAAGGACCGCTTTTCGGCCCCGACCAAATCCCTTTATCCTCCGTATATCCACAAACCCCAAATGCCATACCTTCCCCTCCTTTCCCTAGACTACAAAAAACAAAACCCTGGAGCGAATAAAAAAACACACTGCCCAATCCATACACCCCCCCAAAACCAAACTCAAGGCCAGCCCACACCACCATCGAAGGGGCCATCGATAAAATACACCGAGAAACCCTAACGGCAGGCGCCCCAAACACATCCCTTTAAAAAACCCACCAAAGATTCCCACGATTTTAAAACCCCCTCATCAGGACAAAAACCCCTACTTATTTTCTACAAAACACCCCTTTTAAAAAAAATTTTAAACAAAACCACATCCCAGTATACAGAACATAAACATACTCCGTAATCACATTCTTGATAGCTTCTTCGTTTCCAACACATATTGGCAAAACTGAAAAAAAAACCCACGGCTTCATTCAAAAACACAAACCCCCCCCCTTTTTGGGGCGAAAAAATTTCAAAACCTCCGAGGATCAAAAAAGGACCATTTTGAACACTTACTAGTCCCAACACCGAGTCACGACCCCTTAAGGGCCCGCATTATTAAAATACATTGGCAGCAGGTTTTTTCGACCCCACCCCCCCCTCCCCCTATACCCAGTAAAAACAAAATCACCACCTCATAACAAACCATGCAACACACCCAAGCAACACCCTCCCGCTCAAAAACCATCGACCCATCCACTCTTAACAAAAAAACCACCTCCTCCCCTTCCCCCATCGGGGAAAGGGGAAGTCGCCAGCCTCCTAAAACCCACCCCACCCCCGGGCCCCGGGCCCAACGGGGTCACTGGCCCAATGACAAACACCCCCAAGGTGCATCATCTCTTCCCAACCAAAATTTACAACGCAGCGTTTTGCACTGGGTTTTTCCCCAAACCAATAAAAAAATGCCACTACAAATCCTCATAAAAAACCAAAACAAAAAAACTTACACCTCCCAAAACAGTTCCCGCCCCATTGCCTCCTGGAATTTTGGGGAAAACCTTCGAGAGAATCAAAAATTAAATGGGCTAAGGACGCACCTAGAAACACTAGAATTTTCTCTCCCCAAAAAAATTTTCGGGGTTCAAAAGTGGATTCCCCAGGGGAAGACGCCCTCAAAAACCATTCTTGCCCTACCTTAAATCCGTTCTCCCACTTCAGAAAAACCCTCGTGACCAAGGACGCCCAAAAACAAGTTTTTGACACGGGTCGGGCACAAAAGGGCTATGTTAAAAATTTGCAAAAAATTTAAATTTTTCCCCCTCAAACCCAAAAACCCCTTTCCCTCTGTAACTTTCTCAGGGGACCTAAAATTTTGTTTAAAAACCCCAACACCCCCCTACTACTCCCCCTTTTTCCCCTCTCCCAGGCTTTTCCTCAAGGTTCCTTTTCCCCTCCCCCCAAAACACTCAAACAACAGTACACACAGACTTCCCGGCCCCCAACCCGAAAATCACTTCCCATTCAATCCGCCGATGACGTCACAAAACTAAACAAACGCGCACGGCACTAGATTACTGTCACGGCGTCTAAAAAATTAAACTTTTCCACCACAACCCTTTTGGGAGCTAAAAAGGGCGAAATCCCCCCTCCACCCTCAGAAAAAAACCCCGTAACATATTTCCCAACATAAAGGCAGAGAGCCCCCAAAACAAATTTTTTCCTCAAAACCCTTTCCTCCCAAACCCCACTCCAACCCCCCCAAAAGAAAAAAAAATAAGGTTCTGGGTTCCCAACATAGAAAATTTCCCCTCCGTTTTTTAAAAAAACCCCATTACCCAAAAGGCGGGCCCACGTAAAACAGTACTAAATACCCCAAACTTGATTCCGCGAACCCAAACGAAAAACCAAACTTCACCTTTTTAAAAACTTTTAGTACACCACTTTTAACTTACTGCCCCCCTTTGGGCCCCTCTCCCAAACGCTAATTAACCCCACCAAAAAACTAAAAACCATTCAAAAAAAGGCCTACGTTTTGGGTTTTAAATTTGTCAAATGGCAAGATTTCAAAACATGCCCGCGGGGTCCCGGGAGACACCCAAACCCTCCCCCCCTTTGAAATATTCCCACAATAGAACTCAAAAAAACTTCCCCCTTTCCAAAATATACCACGCCAAAATAAAACACCATTAAAAGTTCCTTCCCCCCCAGAAAACTATCCACCCCCAAAAACCAACCTATTTTGACCCCAACCCAAACCCCCCCCCAACCCCTTTACAGGGCCCCCCCAACCAACTAGCCAGACCCCAAAACACGCCAACATTTTTCCCGTGGCCCGCGGGACCGCCCATTTCACTCAAATAACCCAAAAAAACCCACTAGCCAAAACCCCAAAGAACCCAACACTCATGACTCATCCGCCCATTCCACCACCACCCCTCACCTGGGCCTCGCGAAAAAAAAATACACTACCTTCCCCCCCGGGACACCAAAACCCTTTGCCAACATTATTTTAAAAAAATTTAAACTATTACTTTATCTTAATGAAACCCAACCCCATTTTTATGTATGCCAAAATAAAAACCTTGCAACCACCCTAAAACATGTAACAGAATGTTTTTTTGTAATAAATGTATGTATATGTATTTCAATAAAAAAATTTGGGGTTAAAGGGGGCCTGAAGGGGACGGAGGGCCCGGTTGGTCCCTCGTGCGGGCGTCGAGCGGGGCGGGCGCCGGGTTTGCTCCCCGGGTTTTTTCCCAAGGGCCCCTTTCCCTTTCCCCCCCCCCCTTCCCTCCTGTTTCCCCCCCCAGCGGGGTTTTTTCCCCATGGACTGAGTCGGGATAAAGAGTACATTTACGCGGACCCCCCCACAATAAAAAACCGAATACCGCTTGGGTTAACCCCCAAAAGTCTTTTCTCTCTTTAGTTTCTTTCTCTCACCCCCTATTCTTCTCCCGGGCCCCCATTTCCCCCATCTCCTGCTTTCCCTTTTTTTTAATATTCTGATTCTGGGAGAGCTTCAGATTTTCCCCCCCGTCCGGCCCCCCTTTTTAAAACTTTTTAACTTTTTTAGCCATTTTGACCACCTACTATTTTCCTTTTTGGGTACGTGCTACAAAACCCAGGAAGGGGAAAAGTAAAAAGGATTTTAAAACATTCTTGAAAAATTAAATGTGCCCCAAACTAGGGGTTTAGAGCGAGTTAAAGCAAAAAAAGGAAAGAAATAATTTTTAAATTACACTTTTTTTATTTTTCCTTTTAAATTATCTTAATATTAGTGTGTCTTACTGAAATTTTTTTTTTATGCTCATGATATGCAGCTGTATTATGAACACGATGGTAAATCAGCTTTCAAAACTTTATCGGGTAGCTTGGTTATATGGGGTAGGAGAAACAAATTTCAATGCACTGAAAACCTAAAGTCCCCCCTCCCTTTTGTGATGCCCATTCATGACTTTTTTTTTTTTCCCCCTTTTTGAGTTATGAATGGCGTGTTGTTTGTTGAACAATCACTGCCTGATTTACTGATGCAAAAAAAAGGCCTATTTTGTGTAAAAGTTTGTTTAAAAAGCCAGAAATATGAATTTTTTTTCTGAGGAACGCAAGGGTTTTGGGGCGGCGAGGCAAGTACCCCCACCCATCGCCACCCACCCGAGTCTATCCACCCAAATCACCCGACGTCGTTAAAAACTGGGCTAGGCAGGGGGAGCGGCCCCCACCCAGGAATGGGGGTTTTAAGTGAAAAAGACTTATTATTACTACTTAAACTACTGCTACTTTTACCACAAATTCTATTGTTATACTCATATATTATTTATATTACTGCTACTATTGATACTACCATTAACTATTACTCTATTACACAAGGGCCCAATTATTAATGCTACTTTTTTTATTTTTTAAAATTTTTTATCAGCCCTCACAATGATTTCCCCACATACAAGATATTATGACCTTGATTTTTTTTAAGGGTAAAAAATTAAAATAAGGCACCCTTAAATTTTAAAAACTTTACACAAAATTTAGCCCTAAATTTTTCATAGATCTGAATACTTCCCCTTGACAATTTTTTCCTTAAACCTAGCAACAATGAAGTTACCTTTCCAAACTCTAAATAAAAAGGGGTAAATTTCCCTACAAATTGAAACCCCCTTATCGAAAACTGTTCTATGAAATAAAAAGTTTAAATATAATATCCTTGGTCTTACAGAAATCAGACTGATCCCCTCCCCGGGTTTTCCCCTTTTTAACCAGTTTTTTCAGGCTAAAAAATTTTAAATAATTGTGGGAAACGCAGGGTGGTGGTGTAGCCTTTTACATTTCGGATTTTTATGATTCCATAGCTCTTAGTGAAATTTAAAAAGGGTAGATACATATATAAAATTTGTTTTCCCGTGTTCAACCCGAAAATTTTATGAGTAAAAAAACTTTAAATTTTTGTGTATTTATAGATCCCGAGGGGCAACATGATACTTTAAAAATGGTCTTACGGAAATTTTATCTTTACGAATAAATAAAAAAATTAAAGGCATTTTTGCTTTTGGGTTTGATTTCAATTTAGTTTGGGCCTAAAAGGGCAGTGACATTAAATGTTGGGGAAATTTTGGGAAAATTAAATTATTTATTTCTTTATTTCCATTGACCCCCAAAAACCCTAAAAGAGCCCCGCCCCAAAACCGCCAAATTATTGACCACATAGGCCCAACACAAGCAGGGGGTAATTGGGGAAACCTATAAAATTAATTCAGATTTTTCAGAAAATTTTTCCCCAGTAATATCAAAATTTTCCAAACATGGAGTATGGGGATCCCCTAGCTTTTCGTCATAAAAATTTTTTATTTTGAAAAACTGACTCTCCCCACAATAACTTTAGGTATAAATTTATAAAGTAATTGGAATAATGTATTCCAATTTAATTGCCCAACCAAAATTTTTTTTAATTTTTTTTCCCAATGAATTTAAATACACTTTTCGAGACATTTTTCCAAATTAAAAGAAAATTTTTTAAAGGGAAATATGCACGTTTTAAAGCCCATATATCATTTCCTGCTTAAAAAGGTGCATTCTAAAAAAAACGGGTTTTGGAAGACAAAACAAGAAATTTGCCCTAACATAAAAAGACCATACGGGGCAATATAGAAACAATTTAAACTAAAATTTAAAAACTACCCAAAAAATGAATATTTAAAACAACCAAAAAATAAAGGGAAAATCTCATACCCTTTTTGGGAATACCATAAACCCCCTTCCCCAGTAGAACTAATTCCCAATAATAAAAATTCTTTTAGATCCACCCTGCACTAACTTCTCCACTGTTTTAAATTTAACATTTTATTAATCATTTTATAATTTGGATCAACTCTTGGACAAACGACTATATGAGGTTTTTTAATTTCACCTTCTTTTGGGTGTACAGACACCAAAAATACCCCCAAAGGGAATCAATCTTAAAAGGCTCTAAAATTTAATTGCCCAGATATGATGAATTTTCTCCTAAAATCCCTGAAACTTTCATTTTAATCTTTGGGCCACCCCCAATTAAAACCTATTTTTTAAATCTTTAAATTAAAAGAGGCATATTTCCTGATCTTTTAAAAAAGGGGCCAAAGTCATTCCTATTTCAAGCCCGGGTAAAGTTTCCGCCACATCAACAAAAAGGGTTTAAATTCAACCCTTACCTGCTTTCAGTAAAGTATATGAACAAATTTTTGGGCGTCACTTTTAAACTAACTACCCGGAAAAAAATTCCCTACCTCCCCAAAATAAAAGGGCCTTTTGAGCTCACTCAACAGCAATGCTGTATTAAAATTTGTCAAAATGTCTATCATTTTTTTGGAAAGGGAAGCTTTATGTGGTTGGGGGTTTCAATGATTTTCCAAAAACATTTGATTGATTAAATTAAATTTTATTTTTTTTAGATAAAATTTAAAAATTTCGGGAAAAAAGGTGTACCGTTTTCCCTTACAAAATTTTTTTTTGCAGTTACCTCTGTTAAAAGATCCCCAATCTGTTTTTTTTATAATGATTCTTCGCATTTATATATATATTATTTTAAAATATATATTTATATTAAAATTTTATATAATATATTATATATATATATAATAAAATATTATATATTTTATTTTATATATATAATATATAAAATATTTATTATATTTTTTTATATATATATATATTAAAATATAATATAAATATATAAAAAAATTTTTATATAAAATATATATATATATATAAAAATATATATATATATTTTATATAAATATATATATATTATATTATATAAAAAATATATATTAATATATATTAAATATATATTTTAATATATATATATTATATATATATATTATATATTAATATATATATATATTTTATATATAAAATATATATATCCCCAAATTAAACCCCAAGGATCAACATAGGAAACCCAAATTTTTTTTTCGCATATATAAAATTTATAATAATGCTACTTAAAATTTCAATATATTATATATCCCTGAACTAAACTACTGACAAAGAAATCAAATTCCCCCCCATTTAAACATAAATAAATTGAATTAATATCTCAAAGGGTAAAATGTAATAAATTTAAAAAACCTGTTTTTCTAAAAATAAATTTTATTTTTTATTAGAAAAATCCATAAAAAAAAATCTGCCCCCCATTTAAAAGGTTTTGAAAAGGGAAAACATTAAATCGAGTAAATCCCCACAAGATTCATAGGTGTTTTTTCATCCCTAAAATTTTGAACTGGGAAAATTTCCCTAGAAAAAGGGTTTTTTTTGAAAGTTTTAAAAAAATTTTTGGAATAATGTGCAAGATCGTTCAATCTTACTGTAATGCATTACTTAGTATTTACTATAAACCCTTTTGTTTTCCCTTACTTAAAATACTGGTGTCCCATCTGGGCTACACAAAGGCCAAAATTCAAATATAAAAGGTAAAAAAAACAACAGAAGAAAGGGTTTTCAGATGTATTCCCTTTTTTTAGGCAAATTTGACTCGTCACTGAAAATTTTTTCTTTTGATATTAAAATTCGATTCAATACACAAATACTTTTTATTTTATTGATTTATAAATGTCTATTGCTAGTTATACAGGAAAATTTAAAATTTTCCAAAATTTTTTGACAATCTTCCAGACCCAGAACCCCCAAAAGTAGATTTAAAATTTGTCCCCAGTTTTGAACGCTTTTTTAAAAACAATTATATGTTCCGGCCCCAAAATTTTTCAACCCGTTTTTAAAAACTAAAAATTAAAGCTTTAGTTTTTAAAAAAAGCAATTTTTATTTATTCCCAAAAGGGGGTAAAAGATTCTATACTTTTAGAAATTTTTTGCAGGGAATTTCAACAAAATTGTTTTAACCATTGGGAAAAGTAACTAATATATTTATTTATTTATATTTTTGTATTAAAATTTTTTATTATTGCTTTGCATAAATTATGTAATACACTTAAACACACACTATTCTTTTTTTTTCTACTATTCCTAACATAGTATTGGGCAAAGGTAAAAGTTTGGGGTATAGGCTAGGGTTTTGGCATGTCTGAAAGCACCTTTTATTTAAAATTTTATCGCCTGTCAGGGAGCTTCGGCTCGACACCCCTTGCATTATCTATTACTAAATTATGGGGCTTTTGTAAAGTTTTATATAGCAAAAAAATTTTCTTACTTACTTCTTTTCTTCTTACTTTCAAAACACCCACCACACACCACCCCACACACACACACCACACACACCACCCACACACACACACACAAAACCCCCACCACACACACAAAAACCCCACACCACACCACACACACACACACACACCCCACGCGCGTGCGCGCAAACACACAAAGCATACGCACACACATAAAAGCACACAAGACTAAGGAGGCAGACAAGAAAAAAAAATAAAATTCATAAAAGAACAAAAAATTTAGCTCCCAAACCTTGCACTCAACGGGGGAATGAAAAAGGAGGGGGGGGGGGAAGGAAGGGGGAAAGGGGAAAAAATTAAGGGAAAAATAATTAATTTTAAAGGAAAAATAGGGATATAATCACAACAGTAATTTTGCCAAAGTAAAATAGTAGTAGTAGTAATAGTTAGCAACTGAATAAAAGCAATAAATAATACCCATCTGTCTCTTTTGTCTCCCGTCTCCCCGTTCCCCTCTCTCCGTCTCTCCGTCTCTGTTGGGGGCTGGGTCCTGCGTCTCTTCGTCTCTGTTTTCTCTGTGTCTCTGGGGGTCTGTGTCCCCTGTGTCTCTTCTCCGTCTCTGTCTCTGTCTTTGTCTGTCTCCCTATACACTCCCCAAACCACCACCAAACCCCCACCGTTTCCCAATTTTCCAAAATCCTCATTCCGGGTTTCATGCTGTCATTTATCTTGATCTTCCTCGTGGGGGTTTTTTGGGGGCACTTTTTTTTCCCCCCTTTTCTGGGCCCATATTTTTAAAGGCTCCATAAGCCCCTTTTGGGGGTTTTCCCCTTAAAAAGAAAAAATGGCGATTTGCCCTTTAAATCCATCGAAAAACTCCATAAGGATTTTTGTTTTTCCCCCTAAAATTCCCCCATAAAAACGCTATTTGGGGGGCCGGACTCACTAAGGACCCTTTGGGGGACTAAGGGCCTTTAAAAAGGCAACACAACAAATCTTCCGGGAGCGCCCCCCCAGGCATTTTCGTGCCCGAAGAGACGTTTTCGGCCCAAATTTAGTGACGAATAAATTGTCAAGAGGGATTAGCTGAACCCTGAGGGAATTTGTATGTCCCCTCTTTAATACTCCCTCCAGAGTAAATAAAAAAAGGGAACCCCACAATGACGCGGGGGGGGGGAAAGAAAATTTTAATAAAATTATGATTGGTTTTTCCCCCCACTGGGAAGGGTGGGAGCTGTGCCTGCGGGGTGATGACCATGGAGGGGCAGGGGTGGACAGGGAAAAAATTTGCCCAAGGGCCCCCCATATTTTGTACTCCCCCGTATACCCCAAATTTTTCGGCGAGACAACCAAACCCAGAATTCTCGCCGACGGGAAATTTTTTGACGAAAAGTTCGATTTCTACTTTAAAAGATAAAAGGTGAATAAGGGGTTTTTTATTGTTTATTTTACACCACCCTATTTTTGAAGGATTATTATTTTCCCATTTGGTGTTGATATTTTTTATAATAAAGTTTGGGTCTTGTTTTTTTTGGGAAATTTAAGGTACAGATTCGTTTTTGCCCCCGCAGTCATATCTACCTTTTGGGGGCTTAATTTATGGCTCAGCACTAGTGCAGATACTACCCTTTCTTTTCCGGGAAAAACCCAAAAAATCTTGGAAAACCCGGTGGGAAATTTTTTTCATTTAGGGCCACATTCCCCACACTTGGGAGTGTTCTTGCTGGTTCCCCTTAAAAGGGTTCCCAAGAAACTCTCAATGGGTTTCGGGCGCAAAACATTACTTTGGGGATATCAAATACGCTTAGTAGGAAGCAATAGGACCTATGGGAAAAAAACTAACCTAACCCAATGTAAACCCAAACCCCTCTTTTTGATTTTACTAACCTGACTCCACCTTTATATTCACTAACCTAAAACCCACCTTTAGATTCACTACCCAAACAATCTACCCCCAACCCCAGGGGGGGGGGGGGGGGGGGGGGGCGGGGGGAGAAAAAGGGGAAAAAAGGAGAGAAAAGGGGGCTTTTTCCCCCTTTAAAATTTTTAAGGGGCCCAAATCCCATTCCCCCAAAGTTGGGGCCGGGGGGCAATTTTTGGGGGAAAAAAAGGGGGTTTCAACACAAGAGGGGAAAGGGGTTGGGAAACCAGTAAACCCTTTTTTTTCCTTCCCCAAAAAAACAGTTTTATTTTTTTGTGTTTGCCGGGTACCCCCCCCTCCCCCCCCCAAACCCCTTGGGGGTTTTGGGGGGGCTTATTTTTCCCGGGGTTCAAAAGGGCCCCATTTGTTATTTGATTTGGTGGTTTCGTAAAAATTCCCTTAAAATTTTAAAAGGGAAATTGGGGGGGGGTTTTTTTTTTTTTTTTTTTTTTTATTTTTTTTGTCCTAAACCCGAATGGTCCCAGGGGGACATTAAACCCCCCATTCCCCTTAAGAAAGGGTTTTGGGGAAAAATTTGGGTTCCCTTTGGGGGGTTTTTTTGGGGGGGCCCCCCCATTTTAGGTTATTTAAGGGGGCCCGGGGGGATTTGTTAATTTTAAGGGTTGAATTTTCAAGGGCAGGGGGCGAGCCCCCCAAAATTTTAAATTTTTTTTTTTTTTTTTTTTTTTTTTTTTAAATTTCATTTGGGGGCCTAAAAAAACGCCTGAGGGAATTTGAAAACAGGGGTAAAAAAAGGTAGGGGGAAAAAAATTTCACTTTGGGGGTTTGGGGTTATTTTTTCCCCGCCCTTTGGGGGAATTTTTTATATTACGCCTGTAAGCCCCGTAAAATGTTTTTCATCCTTTTAAATAACACTTTTTCAGGTGTTTTGTGGGAAAAACCACCCGGGGCCGAACCCGGGCCCCCAAAACCCCCCTGGCGGGAAGGGTTTACCCTCCTCACAAGGGTTGTTAAATTTTATTTCAATTTTTTTCCCCCTAAAATTTTTCATTTAGCCTATCTTCCCTAGGAAACCCCCCCAAAAGTGTTCCTTTCCCGGGCCAAAAAAACCCTGAATTTAAACAAAAAAAGGGGGGTCATGGGGTTTTGGGAATAAAAAAGGGGTTTTTTGGGGGAGGGAAAAAGAAAAAAGACTACCCCTTGGTAAATTTTTTTTAATTTTGCTTTTACGTAAAATTTTTTTTACGGAAAGTTTTGTAAGCCGGTGAAAAAGGTATGGGGGTTCGTTTTCCCCAAAATCATTATTATTTGGTAGTTTTTTTTTAAAACCCCTCACTCAAACCCCCCGGCTTCCACCGTTTTTTCCCCCGAAACAAAATTTTGGTTTTTTCCCTCCCCAGCCGGGGGGTTGGGCCTTTGCCCCCCGCCACCTCACCGGCCCCAACCTATTACGGGGTTGGGGTCTCCCCCCCCGTTCCCCGGTCCGTTTATTTTGTTTTACCCCAAGGGTGGTGTTTTTAGGCCCCCCCATTTTTAAAATTTTTTTTTTCTTTTTTTATGAAATTTTCCCCGGGGGGGAGAACCCATTTTTTACCCCCCTTTTTTAATTTAAGGGTTTTTTGTTATTTAAAATTTGTTTTTTAACCCAAAAGTTTTTTTTTACCCTCAATTTTCCAAAGGTAAAAAAGGGGAAAAAAAAAAATTTCCATTAAAAAATTAAAAGGAACTTTTTGTTTTATTTATTCCCCCCCTTTTATGGGGTTTACCTTTTAAAAAAAAAAACCCCCCCCTTTTCTCCCCCTTTTTTTTTTTTTATTCTTTAATGTTTTTTTATCTGGGGGCCCGGGGGGTTTGGTTTCCCAGGGCCCCCATTCCGGGAAAAAAAAAAAAAAAAAATGATCATGGGAAAAATTTGGGCCTTTTTTCGGGTTTTGGGCCCAAAAATGTGGAATTTTTTGCCCCCCCCCCCCCCCTTTTTTTCCCCTTTTTTTCCCGGTTCAAAAAGGTTAAAAATTTTTTCCCTGGGTTTTTTTTTTTATTTAATTTTTTTTTACTTTTTATCCCCTTTAAGGGTTTTTTTAGGGTTCCCTTTTTAAAATAAAATTTTTTTTTTTGTAAACTGTTAAGGGCTTTTTTAAATTATTTCCTCCCCCCTTTCCCCCCCCAGTTAAAAAGGGAAAAAAAATTATTTACCCATTTGTTCCTTGGAAATCCCCTTCCGGGGTTTTGGTTTTTTCCAAATTTCCCAGAACTCTTTTCGGGGAGTAACCCCCCGACCCCCCCCAATAATTTGGCCTTTACGCCCCCCTTTTTTAAATTAAAATTTCTCTTTCCCCTTTCCCCTTTTTTAGGGCTCCTTCCCCCTTTTTTCCTTTTTTTTTCCCTTGGCCATTCCTTTTTTTAATTTTTAAAAAAAAAAAAAAAAAAAGAAAGGAAAAAGAAAAAAAGGAAAAAAAAAAAAAAAAGGAGAAAGAAAAAAGAAGGAGAGGAGGAAAAAGGGGAAAAAAAATTATTTTTCCTTTCCCCAAAAAAGTGCAAAAACCTGGATCAAAAAGGCTTTAACCCTGGAAAAAAGTAGTATTTTTTTTTTTTATTTATTTTTTTTAAAATTTCCTTTATACCCTATTAAAAAAGGGTTCCCCAGGGGGGGTTTTTAATTTTGGGTTTTTTGGTTTGGGGGGTTTCCTTTGGGGTTGGTGGTTGGTTGGGTGGGTTGTGGTGGGGGGTTTTTGGGTGTGTTGGTTGGGTGTTTTTGGTGATCCCAAACAAATTTTATTTTACAGGGCCCCCGGGGGGGTTTTTTTGGGGCCCCGTTTTAAAATTTTTTTTTCCCTTTGGGGTTGAATGGGAGAGAAACCCCATCCCGGAAAACGGGGAACCCATCCGCAAAACCCCTCCCCAATATGTGTTGGGCCCCCGGGGTCTTTTTTAAAGGGACCGCCCCCTCTTTTGCTCCCCGGGGTTTCCCCAACCCCTTTTTTCCTCTTTTTCCCTTTCTTCCTTCCCCTTCTTTTATCTTTTTTTTTTTTTGGTTGTGTTTGGTGGGGGGGGGGGGGGGGGGAGGGGGGAGGGGGGGGGGGGGGGAGGGGGGTGGGGGGGGGGGGGGGAAGGGTGTTGGGAAAGAAAAAGGAAGGGGGAAAAAAGGGGGAAAAAGGGGAAAGAAAGAAAAGGCCACGCAAACACAAAAAAAAACAACCAAAAACCACCCAAACCCCAAAAAACCCCCCAAAAAAACCACCAAAACCCCACCCCAAAAACCACACAACCACCCCAACAAAAAACCACAAAAAACCCCCCCAACCAAAAAACCCCCCAAAACCCCACCCCAACACCACCCAAACCCCCCCCCCAAAACCCCAAACCCAACCCTGCCATAAACCCCAAAAATTTTTTTTTTTTTTTTTTTTTTTTTTTTTTTTTTTTTTTTTTTTAAAAAAAAACTTGGGGGGAGAGAGAGAGAGAGAGAGAGAGAGGGGAGAGAGAGAGAGAGAGAGAGAGAGAGAGATAGAGAGGGAGCAGAGAGAGCGAGAGGAAAGAGGGAGTAGAGGAAGAGAGAGAGAGGAGAGAGAGAGGAATGATAATGGCAGCGTTTCTGATGGTAAGTGCGACAGGATTCCTGTGTATACTACTGTGCTTGTGACCGTGTCTGTGTATGTGTATGTATGTGTCTGTGTCTGTGTTTGCATGTGTATGTGTATGTATAACTTGTCCTGATATACATTCACGTATGTAAAGAAGAAATCCCCTTAGGGTGCGTTTGCATGTGTGAATATGTATATGTGTAATTGTGTTGTCCTGCTTGTGCGTTGTGTGTGTGTGTGTGTGTGTGTGTGTGTGTGTGTGTGTGTGTGTGTGTGTGGTGTGTGTGTGTGTGTGTGTGTGTGTGTGTGTGTGTGTGGTGTGTGTATTCATCTAGTTGTATTTTACAGGGCCTGAGCTACACTCGTATGGCCCCGTGTCGATATTTACATTTTATTATTCATCCTTAGTGCTTAGTGTTAGGAAAAGCCACCACCCCGGAAGGCGGGTCACAAAACCCACGGTCAACACCCGGTACCCAATCACTGCTGGGTGGACAGGGGCTCGGGTTTTAAGGAGACCGCCCATCTCTATTTGCTCCGCCCAGGGATGGATCCCCAGACTTCTCGGTTTTGAACCAAACGTGCTAATATTACACTAAGGAGTACCCCTTCGTAGTGTATATGCGTGTGTGTATGTGTGTGTGTGTGTGTGTGTGTGTGTGTGTGTGTGTGTGTGTGTGTGTGTGTGTGTGTGTGTGTGTGTGTGTGTGTGTGTGTGTGTGTGTGTGTGTGTGTGTGTGTGTGTGTGTGTGTGTGTGTGTGTGTGTGTGTGTGTGTGTGTGTGTGTGTGTAAGTGTGTGTGTGAAAGAAAACAGAGACAGACATACAGACAGACAGAAAGAAAGAAAGACACACGCACACACACACACACACCACACACACACACACACAGACACACACACACACACACACAGACACACACACACACACACACACACACACACACACCCCACACACACACACACACCACCACCTCCATAACATAATATACAAAACTTGAATGGAGATAAATGACAGTTTGAGTATTTCTGCTTTTCGCTTTTTTGCTATTTTATTACTGTTCAAAAATGTATGTGTTAAAAGCTTTCTCCTCTGATCGTTTGCTCGCGCGGGACACAAGGAGGAGGAATACATAGGAATACATAAGAATAACAGACACCAGGAAACTTATTGGACCATAACTAGGGTATCTGCTTAACTACATACTACTAACTATCAACTACATGTAAGAGGGACAGTTGGAAAAAGGATACCATGTCCCTAAAGAAGATAGGAGCATGGAAGTTTCGTAGTGAAGAATGATAGGATATGAAGTATACTAATTACAACTACCACCAGGACTAGTCGATCCGGAGGACTATAACTTAAATTCGCAAGGCAATATCAAAACCCATTTACTTTACAGTACGCGTCAAGTCTGTTTTTAAATGAAGTTATTGTGCTGGTTTCGATAGGAGGAAGAGGAGAAGGAGGTAGATGGTGCGGAAGAACGATGACAAGAAATACAAGGAATATGAACAAAACTGGTTAAATGTAGGATTATGAAGATGGGAATGACGGAGGGAAGGAGAGAGAGAGAGAGAAGGAAAGGTGGAAGTAGGTAGACAAAACGGAAAGTTTCACCAGGCAGGCTGCAAGCACAGAAACACAGTTTTTGAGAACAATAGGAAGGACTCCGTCATGAACGTAAGCCGTCCGAGGATCTAAGCCAGAAAGAGCTAAGAAACATCAATCGAAGTATCTTAATGACAAATAGATGGAAAATGATAGCTTCACACATGAGTGGGCAGGACAGTATGC
>JACEEZ010013624.1:0-37382 GCA_016584305.1 Chionoecetes opilio
TCGCTCTGTAACGGAGGGTGGGCTGGAGGGCGGGGAGGTCTCTTCGGACCTCCTCTTCTCTTCATTGGCACTCCTCCTCTTCCTCCAAAAGTATATTAGTAATCAATCAATCAATCATTGGGGGCATACGCCGGGGGGCGCGTCGCCTTGCCCACCCTACGACGCCACTCCCGGGGGTCACCACGCGCGAGTTCCCATGCAGGCTCCCTTCCCATACCAAGCAGCTCTCGGTAAGAAACATCAACTTGCCCCAGCCACGAGCCTTGTGGGCGCCCCCTTGGCCTCCTCCACGCCGGATTGTCTCTTACAGATACAACCCGATGGGAAGGATCGGTTTCAGGGTAGCGTGCCACATGCCCATATAGCTGAAGTTGGCGCTGGCGGACTATGCAGGTAATAGGCCTCGATTCAGTCTCACGGTGCAATCGCTGATTTGACACGTAATCATCCCAGCGATACCCTATGATTCTGCGAAGACACTTATTACCAAAGGCATTAATTCGTCTCTTCAAGTCACTATTTAGTGTCCATGTCTCACAACCATAGAGTAAGACAGGGATCACAAGCGACTTGAAGATCCGAATCTTTGTCCTTCTGCACAGGTACCGACAACGCCAAATACTCCCGCTGAGCGAGTCCATAACACCGTGGGCTATGCCAATCCGCCGTAAGACTTCTTGACGTGACCGCCGTCATTATGGACTGCGCTACCAAGGTATGTAAAACTTTCCCAAGATCTTAATGTCCTCGCCACACGCATGAACAGACTGTACTGCTTCATCTAGTAAGTCTCCAAACACCTGGACCTTGGTCTTGAGCCAGGAGACCTCAAGTCCCAAAGACTTTGCCTCCTCGTGCAGCGCCTCGAGAGCCATCACCAGGACCTCTAGCGACTCAGCAAAGATTACTGCATCATCGGCAAAAACAAGATCAGTGATCTTGGTGTTGCCGACGGATGCTCCACAATCACTTTGATCTACAACCTTGTCCAATACCCAGTCCATACAAGCGTTGAAAAGTGATGGGGCAAGGACGCACCCTTGCCTCACTCCTGTATTCACAGGAAAGAAGCTGGATACACCTGCCCCACACTTCACAGCACTCTCAGTCCCAGAATACAGACCAGTTATCAAACCAATAGTCCTTGCAGGAATCCCTCGAAGTCGCAGAAGATCCCAAAGTGACTCACGATGCACTGAGTCAAACGCCTTCTTGAGATCAACATAGGCTGCAAGCATCCCCTTTCGAAACTCACGTCGGCGTTCCACCAGGACACGAAGCGCTAGGATACGGTCCGTTGTTGACTTACCAGGCGTGAACCCAGACTACTGAGGTCTCTGATGCTTCACCAGATGACCTGATTGCCACACGGCAGTCAGGACAGCGGATATCTTTTTATACACATTTATAACGTGTGTGTGTGTGTGTGTGTAATGCTTTGAATGAATACTGTACGTGTGTGTGTGTGTGTGTGTAATGCTTTGAATGAATACATGTGTGTGTGTGTATAAAGCTTTGAATGAATACATGTGTGTGTGTGTGTAATGCTTTGAATGAATACATGTGTGTGTGTGTGTGTAATGCTTTGAATGAATACATGTGTGTGTGTGTGTAATGCTTTGAATGAATACATGTGTGTGTGTGTGTAATGCTTTGAATGAATACATGTGTGTGTGTGTGTGTGTGTGTAATGCTTTGAATGAATACGTGTGTGTGTGTGTGTGTGTGTGTGTGTGTAATGCTTTGAATGAATACGTGTGTGTGTGTGTGTGTGTGTGCGTAATGCTTTGAATGAATACATGTGTGTGTGTGTGTTTGTGTAATGCTTTGAATGAATACATGTGTGTGTGTGTGTGTGTGTAATGCTTTGAATGAATACATGTGTGTGTGTGTGCAGTGGCGTACCCAGCAAATTGGAAAGGGGGGGCAATATATATATATATATATATATATATAATAATATAAAAAATATGAAAAATCTTAAAATATAAAATATATATAAAAAAATTAAAAAAAATAATATATATATATAATATATATATATATATATATATATATATATATATATATATATATATATATATATATATATATATATATATATATCTATATATATATATATATATTTAAATCACATTACAAAAAAATATAATGATCTCAGATATATACATAAATAAAATAAAATAAAATTATATATATATATATATATATATATATATATATATATATATATATATATATATATATATATATATATATATATAATATATATATTATATATATTATATATAATATATAATATATATATATATATAAAAATAAAAGAGTAAAAAATCTGAAAAAAAATAATAAAAATCTTAAAATAATATACAAGGAAAAAAAAAAAGTATAAAAAATCGAAAAATATTGAAAATCTTAAAATATATAATCCAAAAATAAAAATTAATAAAAAAAACGATTAAAAAAATATAAAAAAAGCAAACAGAAATCCCCCCCAATTTTTTTTTTTTTTTTTAAATAAATGTCTAATTTTGTTTATCTATCTATCTATCTATCTATCTATTATATTATATATATACAGGGTGTAACACGAGTTTCTGCAAATATTGATACAGGTGAAAGAACATGTAATTCTAAGCACAAAATATTCTATAACGATATGCTTTTTGAAGCTTCTTTAGACGTGAGATGAAGTTAGAATAATTAGCACGGCCAGTAATTTCACCATGGCAGGCGGTTGCCGCTCGGTGACATTTGAATGATTTAATCATAATGTTTACTAGTAATGGAGCATTACATTATCTTATAACAACACAATTGGTATTAATGGACATGTTATTACTAAATAAGTAGTACATGAGAACAGCAGGGCTGTAATAAACAATACTGTAAAAGGCTAAGTAGCAATGCGTCGGGGCGGGGGAGAAAGGAGGGACTAGGCTGCGAGGCCTCACGCCGATCAGCTGAGTCACGTGTTCCATCCTACCCCTCCCTGACACAATGCCATGTAGCCTTCTACAGTATTGTTTATTACAGCCCTGCTGTTCTCATGTACTGCTTATTTAGTAATAACATGTCCATTAATACCAATTGTGTTGTTATAAGATAATGTAATGCTCCATTACTAGTACAACATTATGATTAAATCATTCAAAATGTCACCGAGCGGCAACCGCCTGCCATGGTGAAATTACTGGCCGCGCTAATTTTTCTAATTTCATCTCACGTCTAAAGGAAGCTTCAAAAGCATATCGTTATAGAATATTTTGTGCTTAGAATTACATGTTCTTTCACCTGTATCAATATTTGCAGAAACTCGTGTTACACCCTGTATATATATATATATATATATATATATATATATATATATATAATATATATATATATATATATATATATATATATATATATATATATATTGGTCATAGTTTTTTCTTTGCAAAAGGGGGGGGCCATGGCCGCATGGCCTCCCCCCTCGGTACGCCACTGTGTGTGTGTGTAATGCTTTGAATGAATACGTGTGTGTGTGTGTGTGTGTGTGTGTAATGCTTTGAATGAATACGTGTGTGTGTGTGTGTGTGTAATGCTTTGAATGAATACATTGTGTGTGTAATGCTTTGAATGAATACATGTGTGTGTGTGTAATGCTTTGAATGAATACATGTGTGTGTGTGTGTGTAATGCTTTGAATGAATACATGTGTGTGTGTGTAATGCTTTGAATGAATACATGTGTGTGTGTGTAATGCTTTGAATGAATACATGTGTGTGTGTGTGTAATGCTTTGAATGAGTACATGTGTGTTTAAAAAAAGTATTCCAAAAGTTTGAAAAAAGTAAAAAATCTATAAAAAAAAAATAAAAAAAGGAAAAAAAGTATTTCAAGTATTAAAAAAAAAAACTCAAAAGTATTTCAAGAAAGATAATTTCAAAATAGATTATTTAAAAAAGTCTTATTGCAAAAAAGTCCATTTCAAAACAGACATTTCAAAAATGTCTATTTCAAAAGTATTTAAAGAAAGTTCCAAAAAAGTATTTCAAAATAGCCTATTTAAAAAAGTATTTCAAAAGTCTTATTGCAAAAGTATTTAAAAAAAGTATATAAATTTTTTTTGGGGAAAGTTTAAAAATAAAAATAAAGTATTTCAGGTCTATTTCAAAAAGCTCAATAATCTATCTAAATATCTATTTAAAAAATCTTTTAAAAAAATTATATTCCAAAGAAGTATTTAAAAAAAATCTTATTTAAAGTCTCAAAAAAGTCCATTTCAAAAGTTATTTTAAAAGTCGGTATCAAACAAGTATTTAAGAAGTATTTAAAAAAATTATATTATAAAAATGTATTTAAAAAGTTTATTTCGTCTATTTAAAAGTATATTTCAAAAGTTATTTCAAAAGTCAAAAAAGTCAAAAAAATATATTTCAAGTCTTTTAAAAAGTATTTCAAAAAAGTATTTCAAAAGTTATTTTAAAAAAAGTATTAGAAAAAAGTCCATTTCAAAAAGAATTAAAAAAAGTATTTAAAAAATTATTTCAAAAATGACTAAAAAAAGTTCATTTAGAAAGTCTTTAAAAATTCTAGTTCAAAAGTCAATTTAAAAAAAGACTTAAAAGTATTTCAAAAATAGTCAAAAAAGTGGATAAAAAACTAGGGTATCGGGTAGGGTAGAAGTCAGACAAGAAATATATTGACACATTAAAATCAATCAATATCCCATCACTAATGAATAATAAAAATGGCATCAATATAATCTAAAATAATAAAAATAAACATAAATAAGACTACCGAAATAACAACCCATTTTAAACTTTTCATTAAATGTCCACAAGTTCATTAAATTCTTCCGTATAAACCATTGAATTAACCATTATTTGATGCCTCTAATCACTCCATAACTCTCTCTTTACCTTACAGCCTTGTATTTACCTTCATTACATCCCTAGTGTCACGCTCACACTCGGAAATAAGAGGCAATGTTAAACTTTTCATTAAATGTCCACAAGTTCATTTATTTTTTCCGTATAAAGCATTGAATTCTATATTTCCCCTTATTAACCATTAACCCTTAACTTATCCACCGTTGACCATTCAATTCTTCACTATAAAGAACATAAAAACTAAGAAAGAATTAAATGAATTCACAACATGGATTCACCAAGGGCAGGTCATGTCTCACCAATTTATTGAGTTTTTATAGGAAAGTTTATGAGACGGCAGATAATGATAAGGATTATGATATAATATATCTGGACTTAAGTAAGGCATTTGATAAAGTGCCACACGAGCGACTCTTAAATAAGGTTAGGGCTCCTGGAATAGATGGGAAGGTTCTTCATTGGATCAGAGCTTGGCTAAGTAATAGGCAACAAAGGGTTACAATTAATGGTTCTAAATCTGAATGGGGACTGGTGACAAGTGGAGTTCCACAAGGGTCTGTTTTGGGTCCATTACTATTTTTTATTGACATCAACGACTTGGATAGTGGGATTAGCAGTGATATCAGCAAGTTTGCTGATGATACTAAGGTAGGTAGGATTATTGGATCACAGTCTGATGTAAACATATTGCAGGGAGACTTAGATAAACTTAACGAGTGGGCAGTCAGATGGCAGATGGAATTTGATATTGATAAATGCAGCGTTATGAATGTTGGTAGAAAAAGCCCTGGTAATAGATACACCATACGCAATGTATCGCTGAAAAGATCAGAAGGTGAAAAAGATCTTGGAGTGAGGGTGAGGCCAGACCTCCGACCTAGGAAACAATGTATTAAGGCCAGAAATAGAGCTAATAGAGTATTTGGATTCATTACCAGAAGTGTTAAAAGTAGAAGTGCGGAAGTTATTCTAAAGCTTTATCTGGCTCTAGTCAGGCCTCACCTAAACTCTGCGGTTCAGTTTTGGTCTCCATATTACAGGATGGATATAGCCTTGTTAGAAACAGTGCAGAGAAGGATGACCAAAATGATACAAGGGATGCGTAACTAGTTATGAGAGGAGATTGAAGTTATTAAAATTACACTCACTCGAGAGACGCAGAGTAAGGGGCGATCTGATAGAAGTTTTTAAGTGGATAAAGGGATTTAATAAAGGAGAGGTAGGAAAAGTTCTTACGGCTTTTAACCAGGGTAGAACAAGAAGTAACAGATTCAAGCTGGAAAAGCGTAAATTTAGAAAGGAAATAGGGAAAAACTGGTTCACAAATAGGGTGGTGAATGATTGGAATGGTCTCAGTAGACAGGTAGTTAGTGCGGAGACATTAGGGAGCTTTAAAGAGGAGCTGGATAGGTTCATGGATGGGGATGAAAGGTGGATGTAGGTAGTGTTAGGCGACAGGAACTACCACGTGTAGGCCTCGCGGCCTCTTGTAGCTTCCTTATTTTCTTATGTTCTAATTATATGAACATAAAGAAGCTACAAGAGGTATTGCATTCAAGCCTTGTATTAACCTATAGATCACCTTATAAAACCTTATTACACCTTTATATCACCACTCTAACACACTATTTACCTTATAGCCAGCCTTGATCACGCCCTGGCCTCGTCCCCCCATCACCACCAGCGCCGAGGTGACGTCATCCCCCCTGCAAGGCTCAAGGGGGACTGCAGAGGATTGCAACACACGCGGATTAGCACATATAAATAGAGTAATCCTCAATTTGTAATCTAAGCGGTTTTAAGATTAACTGGCATCAAATTAATGGTTCTAAATTATCTATTGTCGTTTTTTTGTTATAATTTGATTGAGATCACTTAAAATTATGATATTTGTGTATAAATAGATAGGGCAGGTCAAGTTATATCATTATCTTTTCTTTCCCACGTATATTTGTGACTAACACGCATATAATTAATGTTTCTAGAATATTTATCGTCACTTTTATCCAAAAATAAGTTTTAAATAACGTAGATTTGGGAATATGAAAAATAACGCTAAAACCGCGACACACCTTCCCTCACACTGCAGTAACTAGTCCCCCGATGGTACAAAAGACAAAATATACAATTATAAAGCATTACAAAGACTCTGCTACCATAAAAACAGACTAAATAGATAGATTTCCTATTATTTAAATGTACCACAATTATGTATCTAGCGAATTACATTTTCTTTTATAATTTCAAGGGTGTGTGATGCTAACGTTATATACAGCTTTACCATCATTCCAAAATCCTATTGACGCCTATATTCATGATCTAGAAAGCCTGTAGATCACACTGAACCACCATAAGCCTATATTCTGATCTAAATAAGCTGTGGCCAGGCTTAAATATGGGTCTGGTCTAGCCATCACGTAAAACGGTATTTATATTGTTACGAACGCGCCACAACTCGAGCTCAGGTTGAGTTTGAGGGATGGTGAGTGGGTTGTTGTGGCCAGAAGAGGAGGAAGAGGAGGAGACCACGTGGACCCAAGGAGGCGAGGCATAAGACTGGGAAAGGATCTCCGGCAGGAAACCACCCGAAGGATACGACGCGTCCGCCAGGAAACAGGGTTACGGTAGGGCTAGTGGTGGTTCACAGGCAAGAAGGGTGGAGGAATAGTCCCCTGAGCTTGGGTGAAATAGGTAGCAGTGGCCGTGGGTTTGGCGAATGGCGGGCGCGCGTGGGGTGGAGGCCGTGAGGGTAACCGGTGTCGCCTTTTTCCCACCATCCGGTGGCATAGTGTGTTGAGCGTGGTGACTCTGGTATGTTATAAGGTGCATAACAGTGACTGTAGTTGCAGTGGAGGGAACATTTGGGGCTGCGACGGTCGGCAAGTGATCGGGCCTATGAGGAGGGGCTGTTGTGTCTCACGGTGAGCGTGAGATTGTTCCTGTAGTGTTTACCTAGTACAATTATAGTCTGGAAAGGATACGAGTGTGTTATTCCGCATGTGCCTGCCTATGTGTGTGCCGTGGTGGTGATGTGCCCGTGTGAGGAGCCCGTGCTCAAGGCCTTAGGGGATTTATTGCGTCTGGTCCCGATTAGACACATAACCGGACTGAGCCCGATCATTCCCACGCTTCTGAAGCCAGCCCAGCAAGAGAGGCAAGTCAGTTGGGCGGCTGTGGGAGGGCGGGTTTGCAACAATATAATGATTAAAGAATATATCAACGCTATGCAGGGTTCACAATGGCCTTGAATATATGTAGAAACTATATATTATTCGTATATTCCTTATTGGTGACGAGTTTCCTTAATAAATCATGTTTTGTATGATCAGAGATAATTTTACCAAACAGACATGGCCGCTGTTTTGTAGTATTTGTATAAAGATTGAAGGATAAATAACAGATATTCAGGGTTCAAAATGGCCTTGGATATATGTAGAAGCTATAATGTATTCGTGTGTTCCTTATTGGTGAAGAGTTTTCTTAATAAATCAGGATTTGTATGCTCGGAGGCAATTTTCCTCTACAGACACGGCTGACATTTCATATTTTCGTTAAATAACAGGAACTACCACGTGTAGGTCTCACGGCCTCTTGTAGCTTCTGTTACGTCCCCAGCCACACTTCACCACACTGCAGCTCCTTGCTGCAAAAACATGCACAGTAAATATTGTGCAATACCTATCTATGTGCCTTACTTCTCTCTTAAGAGAAGTTCTCCCGGGCCGGCTGGTTGGTAACTAGATTTGCACTCCCCACACCTCTCTCTCACAACCACACCTCACTCTCACAACCAGACCTCACTCTCACAACCAGACCTCACTCTCACAACCAGACCTCACTCTCACAACCAGACCTCACTCTCACAACCAGACCTCACTCTCACAACCAGACCTCACTCTCACAACCACCAGGCAAATATTGACACTTCTCTATTTAACATATTATATATTTACACAATCATATATATACATAAACAAAGAAATAAATCTAACATAGCCCTTTTGATGTCTCAAACATCAATTCATATCATCACACACCATCAGGCTTACACGCCAGTCAACACGTACACAAACCACACACCAGGCTACACGCCTCCACACAACCGGCTGTTGCTCACACCATCAGCTTACACGCCAGTCAACACGTACACAAACCACACACCAGGCTACACGCCTCCACACAACCAGCTGTTGCTCACACCATCAGCTTCCAACACACACACACCTTACACCATCAGTCAATCATACACCAAGTCAATCACCAACTCAAGCACACACCCAACACACAATATACTTCCCTTGTACCACTCAGTACAACACGTGGCCTATCCACGGAGCTTCCACCGCCAGCTCCTAACACACCAGCTGTCCACCCGAAAAGAGACCCTCGCTCCACTTTCTATCCAGCTCATCAACACGCTCGCTTAATTTACGGGACCACAAACATATGACTCCACAGAAAATGTTTTTAGGGGTGACTAAGGGTAACACCCCCCTTCCAGTAAAGATGTGAGTTCTCTCTTAAGAGGGCTCACAGCTTACAGGAACTCGTGAAAGAGCGTCTGCTATCACATTATCCTTCCCTTTCACATGGGTAACAACCAAATCATACTCCTGCAACATTAGACACCACCTCATCAACCTTTGATTTGAATTTTTCATACTATTTACAAAAACTAAGGGGTTGTGATCTGTAAACACCTGCACTGGCATCGCAGCCCCTTTTACATATATATCAAAATGATTTAAATTCAAAATCAACGCCAAAGCCTCTTTCTCAATTGTGCTATATTCCTTGGTTATAACAATAACTTTTTAGAGAAATATCCAATGGGATGATCAACTCCTTCCATCTCCTGCATCAACACTCCTCCAATTCCCTCACCACTGGCATCCACATACAGCTTAAATGTCTTGTCATAATCAGGAGTAATCAATATGGGAGCATTAACTAAAATATCCTTAATTTTTTTGAAAGCCTCTTCACAGTGCTCGCTCCACACAAATTTAATCTTTTACACAACAAACCTGGTTAATGGCAGTGCAACTGCTGAGAAATTTCTACAAAATCTCCTATAATAACCACTCATCCCCAAAAATCTCAACAGCTCCTTCCTGTTTGTTGGAGAAGGCAAATCCATAATGCCTTTCACTTTGGCATTAAGTGGTCTCACCTCTCCTTGTCCAACCTTAAATCCTAAATAATCCACTGAAGCTTCACAAAATCACTTTTCATCAGGTTCACTGTGAGATTTGCATCATCCAATTTCCTAAATACTTCAACCAACAACTTTAGATGCTCCTCCCACTTCTCAGAATACAGTACAATATCATCTATATATACAGTACAACATTTTACTCCCTTCAATACTTCATTCACCAATCTTTGAAAACAACTGGAACTATTCTTCATACCAAAAGGCAAAACCTTATATTGATAGAGTCCATCCATGGTAACAAATGCTGACAACCCCTAGCTTTCTCAGTTAATCCCACCTGCCAAAAACCTTTGAGCAGGTCTATTTTTGTTACATATCTAGCATTTCCCAGCTGGTCATACAGTCATCAATTCTGGAATGGGGTAAGAGTCACTTTTAGTTACCACATTAACCTTTCTATAATCAGTACAAAATCTATAACCTTCCCTCCAGGTTTAGGCACCAACAACACAGGGTGAACCCATGGACTATTGCTATGTTCAATTAAATCATTTTCAACATGTACTTTACTTCTTTTCTCATTATCTCTCTCTTCTGTGGTGTCACTCTGTATGGGTGTTGTTTAATTGGTGCTACTTTTCAATCTCTACATCATGTACAATTACATTTGTTCTTCTGGGAGCATCGGGGAAAACAAAGATTTAAAATCCTTTATAATTCTTTTTACCTCTCCTCTTCATCCCGACACAAATGTTTCAACTTCTCTTCCAACTGTGACAATACTACTGAGTTCTCCAAACTCTGCCCCTCACATCTGACTAAATCACTATGCTCCACATCATCCTTTTCAGACTTCACAACATTCCCACAAACTATATTATTTACATCTACTCCATGTATATTCTCTCTGTCATAATATGGCTTAAACATTTTTTACATGGCATAGCTGATTCCCTTTGCGTCTCCCTGGAGTTTCTACTAAATAATTTACATCACTAATCTTTTTCTCAATTACCCAAGGCCCACAGTATTTAGCATTTAAAGGATTACCTTGCAGTGGGAACAGCACCAATACCTTGTCACCAGGTTGAAAATCTCTCTCTCTTGCCTTTTCATCATACCATTTCTTCATATCCCTCTGAGATTCCTTTAAGTTCTCACCAGCAATTTCTCTAGCCCTCATCAGTCTCTCCTTAAACTTTGCTACATATTCCAAAACATTTGGTACTTTTACATTTCCTAACCATTTCTCCTTCAACATCCTCAATGGTCCTCTGACCTCATGCCCATACACAAGTTCAAAAGGGCTGAAACATGTTGATTCCTGTATAGCATCTCTCAAAGCAAACAGTGCTAACGGCACAGCCTCATCCCAATCCCTATCCAATTCCATACAATATGTCCTCAGAGTCTTTTTGAGTGTCTGGTGAAACCTTTCTAAGCAGCCTTGTGACTGCGGGTGGTAGGCACTTGATAATTGTTGATTAATTCTCAACCCCTGTAACACTTGACCAAACAATTTTGAAGTGAAGTTACTACCCTGATCCGATTGTATTACTTTAGGAAGTCCAACCCACGAAAAAAAATTCACCAACTCTCTCACAATAACTTTAGCATGAATACTTCTCAATGCTATTGCTTCTGGGAATCTAGTAGCCATACACATTATGGTCAATAAATACTGGTTGCCTCTCTTAGAAGCAGGAAGAGGACCCACAATATCAATGCATATTCTACTAAATGGCTCACCCACCACGGGGAATAGGACACAGTGGTGCTTTTCACTATAGTTTGGTTTGGTTTTCCTACCACTTGGCATACATGGCAAGTTTTACAATATTCAGTTACACTCTTCTTTACTCCTGGCCAATAAAAAAGAGCTGTTATTTTGTTTAATGTCTTTTTTACACCTAAATGACCAGACCAATTATTTTCATGTGCCAATTCTAAAACTTTCTCTCTATACTTCCTAGGAACAACAATTTGAGTCTTCACCATCCAATGATCATTCACTGGGCTATCAGTAGGCCTCCACTTCCTCATTAAAACTTCATTCTCCACATAATATCCCACATCCTCATCTGAAGCTCCTCTTCTCACTGCCTCACTCCACAAAGATTTTAGACTCTCATCTTCCCATTGTGCACTTGTCAAATCCTCCTTCCTCACAATATAATCTGACATAATCCCTGCCTCACATTTAGTCTCATCTCCTTTCACCTGTTCAACCTCCATGTGGGACTCCACTCTATCAAACAATGAGGTTAAATCCATCTCACTCTCCTCTATTTGCTTGGCCTTAGCTCTTGTCACTACACATGCTGGATACAGTATACTCTCCTCTACCTTTCCTTCAACCTTACATATTTCAGGCTCCCAAAATGTCATCATCCTGACAAATTATAGGATTCTCCATAAGCTCAGGGGTAGGGACTACCTGTTCACCCGCCAATCATTCCCCGGAGCATGTCTACACCTGTTACTGGAAGTTCATTACTCACTCCTACCTTCACTTTCCTGTGACGAATCCACTCTTAAGCCACACATGATGAATAGGAATGACTATTCCCCGCAGATCCTATACCTTTAACCTCAACTTCTACACCTGTAAAAGTTTTCTCACTCCATTCCACAGTATTCTTAAGTACAAGACTTAAATTGGCACCTGTATCCCTCAAATTACAATTTCCCTCTCTGCACTATCATCTACATTCATCTTTCCTTTTGTAATAAAAGGTTCAAAATCAACTGCAGTAAAACTTTCTTCTCAGTGCTAACATTTGTTGGCAAGTGCTCTACACATCCTCTCCTGGACACTGTCAGTCCTGCTCCTTTGAATTCATATACCTATAACATTGATATTTCCTATGTCCCTGTTTACCACAAAGTTTACATTTGGGAGGCAAGCTTTGTTGGTTGCCACAATATATACTTAGGTGTCCAACTTCACCACATTTATAACATCTAATCAAGGACTGACTCTGCCTTGGAGCATTACCGACATTATTATTCTTGGGAGGGGGTGAATATACTGCCTGATTCTGAAAAATTACCTCCAAAACTAGATTTCACATAGTTATTTGAGTACCTAGCATTTTTTCCATTTGCGATACCTTGTAAATGAACATTTTTTGTTCCCCTTACTACTCCCATAAAACCAGCCGAGTTACCAGACCAGCTCTGGTGGCTAAGTCTAACCCTTGACACTGAATTACAAAGCCCGTAGGCCACCTCAAGTTGGTCAGCCTTACGTCCAGCCTCCATCACATCTTTTATATCAAGCTTCATAATTTCATACCTCAACTCTGGTTTCAAATTATTTCTAAAATGTTCTAACATCATTAACTGCCTTAAGTCCTCCTTTTCATTTACATTTTCTGCCTTCAACCATTTATCACATTTGAAAGCACACTCTCTGGCCATTTCTAAATATGTACAGTTTGGTATTTTCTTACATCTCTGAATCTCTGTCTATAGATCTCAGGGTCCACTTTCACAGTTTGTAATACGGCTTCCTTCACAACCTGATATTCACTACATTCCTCTACACTCAAACCTGCATAAGCCTCTCTTGCTTTACCTTTAAATTTTGTCTGTACTAATAAAGCCCATTCATTCTCATGCCAACCTCTCAATATTGCCCACTTTTTCAAAATTTAAGAAAGTAATTTTCTGCTTCCTCCTCCACAAATTCTGGCACAAAATGAACTTTTCCATCATTTGATCTTCCCCTGTGACCACCATTGTCTACTTCCATTTTCTTTATTTGCACCTCTGCCTCTGTTCTAATTTTCTCTTTTTCAACTTCTGCCCTCACTGCCACATTTCTCTCTCTTTGCAACCTGATCTCCATTTCCATCAACCTCAGCCTCTGTGATAATACTTGCTCACTATCAGTTACTTCACTCCCCTGCTCCTCCAGGCTCTTTCCTTCCACACCCATCCTTTTTCTTTCATCTTCATCCTGCTCTTCTCTTAATACACCCAAGTCTATTAATTCTTTCACTAATTCTCTCTGCATATCCTCCTTGAGCCTAGATATCAACTCTATCTCAAATTTCTCTGCTAATTTCATTAACTCCTCCCTGGTACACTGATATAGGTAGTGCACCTCACGATGAACCATAAAGTCGCTCACATTTCCCTCCATCATAAATATAGGAGTGCACAGAGCTTACCCCAGTACTGAAGTGCATGAGATAGTAGCCGGCAGAGTTCACACTGTGGCAGGGTTTGCAGGGTTCGCAGGGTTGGCAGGGTTGGCAGGGTAGCAGGGTAGGCTATGGCTCCCACGTGGTTCGACTGGTCACACACACAAGATCAAAATTCCATCCCGGACAGGCCCCCAAATATCTGTTACGTCCCCAGCCACACTTCACCACACTGCAGCTCCTTGCTGCAAAAACATGCACAGTAAATATTGTGCAATACCTATCTATGTGCCTTACTTCTCTCTTAAGAGAAGTTCTCCCGGGCCGGCTGGTTTGGTAACTAGATTTGCACTCCCCACACCTCTCTCTCACAACCAACTCCACTCTCACAACCAGACCTCACTCTCACAACCAGACCTCACTCTCACAACCAGACCTCACTCTCACAACCAGACCTCACTCTCACAACCAGACCTCACTCTCACAACCACCAGGCAAATATTGACACTTCTCTATTTAACATATTATATATTTACACAATCATATATATACATAAACAAAGAAATAAATCTAACATAGCCCTTTTGATGTCTCAAACATCAATTCATATCATCACACACCATCAGGCTTACACGCCAGTCAACACGTACACAAACCACACACCAGGCTACACGCCTCCACACAACCGGCTGTTGCTCACACCATCAGCTTACACGCCAGTCAACACGTACACAAACCACACACCAGGCTACACACCTCCACACAACCAGCTGTTGCTCACACCATCAGCTTCCAACACACACACACCTTACACCATCAGTCAATCATACACCAAGTCAATCACCAACTCAAAACCCCACACCCAACACACAATATACTTCCCTTGTACCACTCAGTACAACACGTGGCCTATCCACGGAGCTTCCACCGCCAGCTCCTAACACACCAGCTGTCCACCCGAAAAGAGACCCTCGCTCCACTTTCTATCCAGCTCATCAACACGCTCGCTTAATTTACGGGACCACAAACATATGACTCCACAGAAAATGTTTTTAGGGGTGACTAAGGGTAACACTTCCTTATGTTCTTAATGACTTGTTATTTGTGTGTGTGTGTGTGTGTGTACGTGTGTGTGTGTGTGTACGTGTGTGTGTGTGTACGTGTGTGTGTGTGTGTGTGTGTGTGTGTGTGAAAGAGAGATTTAGCGATGTATAAAATGATTTTGACATATTTGTTTCGACATGACATGTGGTGTAGTGGATAGCGCGCCTACCCACGAATCTGCGGGCCCCGGTTCGAATCCCGGCCAGGGCAGTCGGCATGCAGCCCAATCAGCTGTTCATCCTTCCTTTCTGGGATGGTTGATAAATGGGTACCTGAGGAAACCTGGGGAAGGTAACTGTGGTAACCCAGATGTCACACTACCGTAGATAACACTATAGTCGCCAGTCACTCGCCACTGCACTAATGTCGCCAGGCACAATATATTACGAATTTTAACATCACTACAGACTTGTATGTGCCACTGAAGACATGTAGTGTGATGTACATAATATAAACTACTGTGCATCATCTTCCGTGGCACATACAAATCAGTTGTACGTGATGCTATAATTCGTAATATATTGTGCCTGGCGACATTAGTGCAGTGGCGAGTGACTGGCGACTATAGTGTTATCTACGGTAGCCCTGTGTCCCGGGGTACCACAGGCTCAAGGATTAATGCCACGGAGATGAGCACCGAGGCCACGCGTATGCCCCATTTACCTTTTACCTCATATAATCCAATCCCCTACAGGTATTTTTAATAAGGCAGGTCAAGAGGTCAGAGGTCAGAGGTCTCACAACTCGTGCTCGCGCCTTCCCACAGCCACCAAGATGGCCGACCCACAACAAATGGACGTGGACAATAGTTACAATTCGGACGATGACGACGTAGTTATCATCGAAGACACCACAATACGTAACGAGTGAGTACTATCATACACTCCCACACCTTTATAGCGCGTAGTTAACCTTGTGTCACCTTTAATTAAGGGTCTATTAAGGGTTGTGTAAAGACGTGTTTGTAGCTCCATATTTCAGGGTGTTTTGCAGGGTTTCTGTGGGAATTATTGGGTTTTTTGTGGGATTTTGGTGGTTTTGTTGATGGGTGGAAGGAAATTGTCCGAATTGACTTTTTGTGACGTTCAAGACGCGAATTATTTTGGTAAAATTCTAGTGTTTGTCCATACTCTCCCACTTCCCCCAAACAAGCTTGGGGACCTGTGGGAATGCGGGGTTTTCGGGTGGGCAACAAATTATGCGTCGTAAACACGTAATTTAAGAGTTGTGTAGGGGGGTAAAATTCCCTAGATCTAGGGTAATTTCCTTATATCTAGAGAAATTTGCCTAATCAAAATTAACCTAACCTAGCGGGGGACTTGACCCACCGATACACTAACCTAACCAAATCTAACCTAAGCTAACCTAACCAAATCTAACCTAAGCTAACCTAACCTAACTAAATCTAACCTAACCTAACCAAATCCAAACTAACCTAACCAAATATAACCTGACCTAAACAAATCTAGCCTAACCTCTTAGCGGGGGGGTTGGGGGGTTCTCGACACTTCGGTCATCATTCTGTGAGGATCGTCAGGTTCACACGTCTCTGGACTCAGAAGAAATCCAAAGAATTTTCCCTATATCTAGGGAATTTTTACAACACACCTAACTCAAAAAGTATGTGGTTGCGACGCATATTTTGTACCCCAGCCAAATATCCCGCATTGCCCCAGGTCCCCAAGCCTGTTTTGTGGGAGAGGGGGAGTACTAGACTAGGAACTACTATTACTGTACTAGGAACACTAGAATAATACCTTTTTTTTATGGGTATTATTTTACACTAGGACCAGAAGGGGTGTAGTCAGTTCGTACACTAGTTGTTTCGGTCAATTTCTACGGTAGCGTTTGCCCACACTCCCCCTTCCCCCAAACAACACACACACACACACACACACACATACAGACACATACAGACACAGGGAACTCGGTTATAATGGACGAGAGTTTCGCGGTCGTTTTCAGAGACACCGACTATTTTTTCTTGGCCTACAATAGGTGCTTGTTCTAATGGAGATAGTTTTATTTTGCGCAAACCAAAACCAAAAAAATATATAAAAAAAAAAAAAAAAAAAAAAATGAAACCTAACCTAACCTTAAATGTTTTAATGAAACCTAACCTAACCTTAAAGTAATCGTCCAGACCATTTCATCATTCCTGATTTAATGCAATCAAAGCATAGCCATTAACGAGTATATCAACAATACGTCGTCACTTTTTGTATCCAGTCAGCCGTTTTTAAATAATCCGCAATCAAAATCTGCAAATTCCCCGAGTTTTCAAAACGCTCTCAAGGTTTGCAGACGCTCAGGCTCAGGCTCGGTGACGCAGCATCAGGGAGGCTCATCTTCCCGCGCTTGATCAGAGAGGCACGTAAACACAGAGATAAATATAGTACTTGAAGATATGTTTCTGATAGATTTGTTTTGCTATATGCCACATGCATGCATCCTTTATGGGTGCAGCAAGACAGCTGTGCCTTTCGAGAAAAGTTTGCACACGGAAAGGAGTGGCGTGTGTAGGAGTGGAGTGGCGGAGTGGCGTGTGGTGATTCACGCCTATAGTGTGTTGGGCCAGCAGTTGTGTTGAGAAACGGTGTGTAGTGAGGGTAGCGATGGACCACCACGACTGTGAGGCTTTGCCCCTTAACAAGACCAAGTAAACCAAGTAAACCAGTTGTGGAGTGGGCGTGGGCGTGCCCTGTGGTGGTGTGGCTGTCACACTTTCTGCCTTCCCGCCCGCATATTTTCCAACTCTTTGCTGTAGTTAATGCTAGTATGTGGTTTCCGAGTAATTACGTTTGACTGTAGCTCCAAAACTAACCATAGGATTTTCTCGAAAGTACCTTCATTGTGATTCCCACACACACATGGTTTAACCTTATTTACCAATCCATGTTTTGGAGAAGTGCCAGGTCCTCCTGCTGAACCTCAGGCTCTGCAAACACCTGTTCATCCACCTCGTACTCGGGCTCAAACATATAGGATCCCATGACAATCTGAGGTTCGTTTTCCTCATAGTATACGAGACCAGCGTCATTTCTTTCGGTGTCAGATTGAGCATCGTGTTCTAGATCTGTCACAGCGACAGATTCACTGTCTGACACCGAAGTACAATCGCTCATCATAACATTTGCCGACAGGTGTCAGACAGAGTGTCTGCGGGCGTCCCTGTTCTGACGTCATCAATAACAGTCGTAGCCCTGTTGGAGGGAAGATTTTTTTTTTCGCGCGCTTTTTACAAAAGTCGTGTTTTTACGGAAATAAGGCCTGGAAATCAATTATTTTTGGTGGATTAGGTGTTTTGAATATACATTCAACATAATTCGGCAAAAAAAATTTGGGTCTGGACGATTACTTTAAAAGTTTTAATGAAACCTAACCTAACCTTACAAGTTTTAATGAAACCTAACCTAACCTTAAAGGTTTTAATGAAACCTAACCTAACCTTATAGGTTTTAATGAAATCTAACCTAACCTTATAGGTTTTAATGAAACCTAACCTAACCTTAAAGGTTTTAATGAAACCTAACCTAACCTTACAGGTTTTAATGAAACCTAACCTAACCTTAAAGGTTTTAATGAAATCTAACCTAACCTTAAAGGTTTTAATGAAACCTAACCTAACCTTATAGGTTTTAATGAAACCTAACCTAACCTTATAGGTTTTAATGAAACCTAACCTAACCTTAAAGGTTTTAATGAAACCTAACCTAACCTTAAAGGTTTTAATGAAACCTAACCTAACCTTATAGGTTTTAATGAAACCTAACCTAACCTTAAAGGTTTTAATGAAACCTAACCTAACCTTACAGGTTTTAATGAAACCTAACCTAACCTTGAAGGTTTTAATGAAACTTAACCTAACCTTAAAGGTTTTAATGAAACTTAACCTAACCTTAAAGGTTTTAATGAAACCTAACCTAACCTTAAAGGTTTTAATGAAACCTAACCTAACCTTATAGGTTTTAATGAAACCTTAACCACAAAGTATACTTTTCTTTAATTTAATTTTTTTAAATTTATATAATTTTTTTGGTTTGCGCAAAATAAAACAATCTCCATTAGAACAAGCACCTATTGTAGGCCAAGAAAAAATAGTCAGTGTCTCTGAAAACGACCGCGAAACTCTCGTCCATTATAACGGTCCTTTCCCGCCCTTATTAGTGGGTTTTTTCCTCCAGGCATTCACAGATCCCTTCAGATACCACTAAAACGTTATTATAGAATGGGGGAGCGATGCCCCCTTCAACCCCCCGCCCCCCTAAATGACCCCCCCTGGAACCCCCAAAATAATATTATTAACATAATCTCACAAATAACCTCCTAACGAGACCTAAGGGCGGGGAAGGACTTAAATTTTACCAGGTTAGGTTAGGTTATATTGAGGTTAGGTTAGTAATTTTTCTTATATTTTTTAATCTCTCCCCTACTTTATAATTACGTGTTAGAGGTATCTGAAGGGATCTGTGAAGGTCTGGAGGAAATAAAACCACCAATAAGGGCGGGAAAGGACTCTACCGTAGATAACAGTAAAGTCGCCAGGACAACGTTTCTTTGATATTTACAGACGTGTGGTGGCATTAATGCTTACATTTCTACATCCATGATTTCAGGAAAGTTAGAAGAGGCTATCTGGAAAGTCTGTGTCATTTTGTGTCTTCATCTGCGTCATATTAGGGCTATAAATGAACAAATTATAAAAATATAACCGAGTGGCGACGTTGTTATACACACTACAGTAAAGTCGCCAGCTAGTATTTTAACCCAACAGTTGAGTCGCCACTCTGGGGAATTTAGGGAAATTAGAGGTAAAGTAAAACAAGTCTATATATATTAGCTACGGAAGATGCTTGGAAATAAAAAAATTCCTCTGCCAACGTGAAAACAAATTCTATTCAAGTTTGAAAGATTTGGCAAGTCTTGTGTCCTGTCATCCGAAAGGTGATGAGCTGCTGTCTGTCGTCGCGCCAAGAAGAACTTGAGAAGCAAAATGCGCAACAGTTATATTTGCAGATACAAAGCATAAAACAACGCTGAAACAGGGTAGATTATACAGTCATGATATAAACTACTGTGTATCATCTTCAGTGGCACATAAAAATCAGTAGGGATGATATAATTCGTAATATTTGGCGGCTGGGGACATGACTGCAGGTGGCGACTTGACTGTTATCTACGGTAGCATTTACCAGGTCAGACATGAAGGTTGTTTTAGTAACACAGGCTACCTATGAGGTAAAGATTCGTTTTATCAACCCTCTCCTCTTGCAGATGAAACTATAGTTTTCTGATAGATTTTGATGTGTTTTCAAAGAATCTGATGTTTGTTTTTCTTGGTAATCACTAGTTGAAGTTTTTTTTACCCCTTTGACCTCCCCTCTGAAAAACTAGTGATTTCCAAGAAAAACAAACTTCCGAGTGTTCGTAAACACATCAAAATCTACCAGAAAGATATAGTTCACCAATAAAACTAAACTAACGCAACCTTACTCTAACCTAACCTGAGGGGGGGGGGGGGTGAGCACTGGGGTACCTTTATAAGAGAGACCCTAGTGAGCACTGAGCTCGCCGCGGGCCTGGGAAAGGCGTGCAGTCCGTTCGTACACAAGTGGTTTCGTACACCAGTAGATTGTACACCACAAAGTTGTATCATAGTCTATATGAAACCATATCGTTTCGTACACTCAGCTCAGAGTTGAACTTGACTACTAGAGTTACGAAACGACACCAGGTATGTACAAAAAACCTCAAAATCAGTGTACGAAACAACTAACAAAACCTGTGTACGAAACTCCATGTCAAGATTAAAAGACACTCTAGGTTAAACCACGCGCAGCTTAGTGACGGCAGTTTCAGTGGTGCGAGAAAACGACTATTTTGTATCACGGCCTATTCTAAAATATTCCCAGAGCCTCACGAGGATACTCCCCCCACCCACCTACACGCACCTGTGGCCGCGGCGGCCTGCCCTGACCTGACCTCACTCACTCCTACTCTCCCTACCCACGGCCTACCCCCCCCCCACACACACACACACACTCACGCACACAAGTTTACAAAAACCTTTAACTTTGTACATATTTTAGTGGAGAAAGAGAGAGAGAGGGAGAGCGAATCCCCGCCACCCACTCACACCGTCCTGCCCAAGGATAGTACATAGAGGATAAGAGGGCTCAAAGGCTGAAGGGGAGGACAGAGCTTATAGGATTTTTTACCTGAAGATGGCGCTGCGGTCACGGCGAGCAGACAGCCGCGGTGGCCACCCAAGCCGTTAGCCCGTTACCAAGGCACCAACTTTCAAAACATGGACCCTGCCAACAGTGCTCTGCTCTGCTGTAATTGTGGCAAAAAATACTGCACTCACGCTTCAATGAGACTTCTCTATTTCCCGAAGACGCTAGAAGGTACGTACGAACGTGTGGTGATATGGAAAGTGATTAAATAATGCTAAAATTTGAAAAATAAGACATAAACACCCTTGCTTCTCTGCACTTTCGGCCCTGCAAGTAATAATGATCTATTATCTGCAATATTCCTAGCTCGCAGTACATTATTTCAACATTAGGTAATATTAGGCATAAGAAATCTTAACAATATTGCAAAAAGCACGGCAAATTAATGTAACAGAGTATTACAATAACTTAAATAAGGCTTTAACTTAGGCGTGTCACCTGACGGAGCATAAAGTTAAGTTTACCTGCAGCTTAGGTTATTGTGCAGCGCCAAGTAAAGGATTGGTATTATTCTAGTGTTTGCCCATACTCCCCCCTCTTCCGCAAAACAAGCTTGGGGACCTGGGGGAATGCAGGATACAAAAGCTGGGGTACAAAATATGCGTCGCAAACATACTTTTTGAGTTATGGAAATTATAAAAATTCTCTAGATTTAGGGAAAATTAATTGGATTTCTTCTGAGTCTAGAGACGTGTGAACCTGACGATCCTCACAGAATGATGACTGAAGTGTTGAGAACCCCCCCCAACCCCCCGCTAGGAGGTTAGGTTAGGTTAGATTTGGTTAGGTTAGGTTAGATTAGATTTGGTTAGGTAAGGTTTGGTTAGGTTAGGTTAGGTTATCGGTGGGTCAAGCCCCCGCTAGGTTAGGCAAATTTCTCTAGATATAAGGAAATTACCCTAGATCTAGGGAATTTTAACCCCCTAAACAACTCTTAATTACGTGTTTCCGACGCATAATTTGTTCCCCACCCGAAAACCCCGCATTCCCACAGGTGCCCAAACATGTTTGGGGGAAGTGGGAGAGTATGGGCAAACACTAGAATTTTACCAAAGGATTTAAACTGGGATAAGTAACTGGAAGGGACTTATGCTAACATCAATAATATAATATAAAATAGATTACAGTAATATCGGCCTTAATCGGCTTCTTCACGGTCAACATTTTATGCGACCTAACCATTTTCATATTTTACCATTTCTTTTTATCCCACCAGGCTGTTCAGGGTTTCTGCAAAGAACATGACAACTTTATAGAGCGAGAGATGCCCCGCCAGCAACTACTTATGTGCTCAGACTTGCAGCAGCTTGCAGCTGATCTACGTTCCCATTGGATGGGAAAATGAACACATGTCGGGAAGGTGTGTGCTTGTCTTTAGCTAATCTCAATTTCAGGTATAGAGGCTGGATTTAGTAAATGGTAAATCTTATTTGTAATTGACTAGTGTAGAATACTTTGAGGATTTCAAATGATATTTCTCTCTAAGTTTAGTGAAAGTTGCAAGCAGTTTGGGCGCCCCTAAAATTGTATCGACAATTATAAGTTTTTCATTATTTACATGCTGTGCTGCTCACATGATTCCTAAAAAGGTCCTGTACTTCAGATTAATACAGGGAGAACAAGCTGCATTAAAGATATTTGGCCGAGAAAGCATAAATTAGAGAATACAAAATGATGTATAGCAATGATCATTATTGTGCAGGGTGCATTAGGTGGTGGAGATCTTATTACATATTTTTCCATAGCTGCTTGTGATCAAGACCCTTGTCGTGCCAAGGAAGGCAGCAGCACAGTTGAAAAAGAAGTATGGTCTTCAGCCCAAGAACCCTGAGGCGACCGATGAGGATATCAGCAGCCAGTTTGCCAGAAGGTGGATTTTTTCTATTCATTAATATTAAGTAGTATTATATATAATATATATATATATAATATATATATATATATATATATATATATAATATATTATATTAATGTAGTTCAATCTGAATTAGGCCAATAAGTCAAGCAATATATTATGTGTGATGATGGATGATGGGTAGTAAAAAGTATCACAAAATTTTCCTGATCAGCAACATATTATTTTGCTTGATCTTTGTATTGTCAGTCATTTGGTCGATGACAAGCATAGCTACCCTGCCAACATGTGACCGTGCCTGGCATAACCACTGCCAGCACTTTCTTATCAACAAGTGAGACTTAAAACAGTTCTTTATGTAATAATGAATAATAATAATAGAAGTAATCTTTCAATAATGTATGCTCATGCAGCATAATTTCACCTTATACTCTGATTTCATTGATGTACATTCAGAGACTGAAAGCTGAAAGGTAACAAGTGATAGATGCTTCTTTAATTAACTAGGTTTTGTTACTCAGAAATATGAACACCAATGAAGTCGTGGATAGCCATGCCATGAATGTGATTTACCACACTTTATGATGTACCATGAGGATCATCCACTAAGCATTAAGTTGTAGTAGTTGAAGAATTTTACAGATCTTATTACAAAATAAGTTTTTCATCATTTACATGATGTGCTGTCGGCATTATTCTTAGCGTAGTAAGACCAAAATTAATCCAGGCTGAACAATCTCTTAAAGAAAGCTACATGGCTGAGAAAGCACAAATAAATTATATTATACAAAGTCATGTACGCGGGCCATGAGTTTGACACCCTTAGTTTAGAGCAAGGGTTCTCAAACTTTTTGGCCTGCGACCCATCCAATTAATTTTGAAAGGTTTGACCCCCCACCCCCACCCTTACCAAAGCATTTTTGACAATCTCACACATTTACATTCTTTGTCTTTTTTCTCTCTCTTACACACACACACACACACACACATACCCAGTTTTACCCACACATAGGTAGAGTCGTATTGCACCGTATCATAACATTCTAGGTATAATATATTTGGTAAACATTATGAATACTTAAATGATACCGTAATCAGTGCAATCTATATCCTACATTCTTGCTTTAGACACATCGAAAAAATAAGTAACCTAAATAAAGTTTAGACTTGTGATGTGGATTTGTAATGCATTAACAAGGGTCGGGCGGTGATGATACAAGTAGCCTACCTATGTATAGCTACTGGACGTGTGAGCGTGGTGGTGAGGGCTTGGCGTAAAGGGGAAGGAGGAAAAAGGAGCAACTCTTTTCTCAGTCAGATTATGTAACTGTAGTACTTTTATATAAGCAATATATTAATTAAAGCCTAGAAAGTTATAATCATTGTTATGTTTTATACTGATAAAAGGAAAGAATAATAATAAATAATAAATATTGTGCATTTTGCACATTCTAGAAATCTCGCGACCCCTCAGAAGACTTTCGCGACCCCCAGTTTGAGAACCCCTGGTTTAGAGTGTACACACTATGCATATATACTCTGTGGCATTATATGTTTCTGGCTTGATTAAAAAGATGACAACTGAATATGGGATTTGAATTTATAGAAAATTAAGAAAAGGAATGTGGCATTATATGTTTCTGGCTTGATTAAAAAGATGACAGCTGAATATGGGATTTGAATTTATAGAAAATTAAGAAAAGGAAAAAAGATGTTTGTATTGATCATGATATATTTCCTAACCAAAATCTGGCAACTTTCAGGCTCCAATGACACCTACCCCACAGCCAAGGACATTGCTTCAGCATGAAGAAATTCACAACACTCATCTCCCGGGATTGACTGCTCTCCACAAGTCTCTGGAAAATTACCCCAAGGAGTTTGCAGACACTGAAGATTTACCAAACTCACACAGGAGTAATCATGGTTCTAACGTTTGGGGTGAAATATTGAACACATATGACTGTACATGATACTTTACATCTATTCTCTTCATATGTCAACCACTCCTCAGATAACTCATTTCCACTGCTTGAATCTGAGACCTCTTATATTTATTCCACGTCCAAGTCTCACTTGTATATGTCACTAGGAAGTAATGCTGTCCCTTAATACCTTTTTTCACTTCCTTACTCAGCGTCCTCTCATCATGCAGCACAAATATCCCATTGCCTGCTGTCCATGTTGGGGTCTCTTATTTCTACTTCCATGCTCCATACATTCACACTCATTAATTCCTCAAAATATTTTTTTCGCCTTTTGACATCCTCATTTTCTCTCTCTACCATTATTCCATCTAGTTCCTCTTTCTTTTTGTACTTCCTCCAAATATAGTCTTTCATTCTCTCTAAAAATCTCACTCAGATTCCTTTCAAAATTCTCATCCACTTTCATTCAGTTGTTTTGTGATAACCCATTTCACTCTCCTTTCGCATGTGCTCTTTTCCTGCTATCCCTTACATCAGTGGTTCTCAACTCGTTTCAAGCCATGGATCACTAGCCCAATTAAAAAAAAATCATGGACCAACTCCTTTTTGAATTTAGAGATATGATGAAAAAGGGTAGATTTTAAATGTAGGTAAAGGTTGGTTATAAATATATATCCCGTAAATATAAATTACACGAAATTTTCAGAAATATATCAAATAATATCTGATAGCTCACATTTTGGTTTCATATATATTTCAGTTCATTTCCAAATATCGTGAACGTCCTGTGGACCACTAAAAAAGTTATCATGGACCACCAGTTGAGAACCACTGCCTTACATGCTCAGACACATTTCTCTGTTGGGTTTTGACATATGCATCCCTCCTGAGCTATTACTTGCTTGACTTCATCTGTCCACCGGCATGCCATTTGTTTCCTTGTTTTCACCTTTGTGCCCACCAATTGCTCCTTAACCCTTAATTTTAGTATTCGCTCTTTGAAGAACCTAAACACATTTTAAACCTCATTTTTTATATCTTTGGTATACCACTCAATTCATACGCCAATTTCTGCCTGTAATCCCCCCAAACTTCTTCACTATCAATCTTTTCAAGACTAACCCCTCTCCTCTTATCCCTGGAGTGTTTTCAGAACATCTATGTCATGCAATATCATTTTTATTAATACTGCTAGTTGATTCATGCTGTCGAACTTGCCTCTAACAACTTTCGCATCAGTTATTTCTCCTTTCAGTCTCCCATCTGTGGCTATATAATTTATCAGGCCTTTCTGCTCATTCTGTGAACTCTCTTCTCCCTGTATACCTATGTTTCATCCTATGTTCAAAATAGGTGTTTGTTAAAGCCTAAAACAACTCTTGTCGTGCAGATCACCAAATTATTACTATATTCTCATACCTCCCCAGTACACCGTACTTACCAACAATTTTCTTCTTCTTTAAATCTTATCTATTATGGCATGCATGGCAGAAAAGGCAGAGCCTTGTACACTGGTTCTCACTTTTTCATCTTGCATGAAACGTTTGCATCTGTCCTTGCCTTCCATAATGAAATACACCACCAGTTGTGACCATTGCATACGTTAAAACCCCAAAGATGCAGTGCTATTATTATCTGCCTTATTGTTTGATATGTTAAAGTATCCACCTATGTGCCTGGCATCTGTAGTAATTTGATATCATTTAGTGTAAAGGAGCTGTATGGCACTTGTTATTTTACATTTCCAATATTGTACAGAAAACAAATGGTAGTGTTGACTGTTGCCTTAATTAGAGGATATATATATATATAATATATATATATATATATATATATATATATATAATATATATAATATAATATATATATATATATATATATATATTTTGTATTGTGTGTTTATGATGTTTATTGTATAGTCAGGTTAATATATTATTTACAATATATTTATTAATATTATTAGGTTTTGCATTATAGTAGGTGATTCATAATAGTCATTATACTCATATATTATTATATATATTGGTATATGTCCATGATTATGCTGTTCAGGCAATTGTGATTTTGGTATTCTTGCGTCTGATGTCTGGCTGTAATTACTGCTTGTTACCTAATAAATGATTTATACATGTATCTTTTTAGGCTTTTTGCATTGTAGTAGTGATATCAAAAGTCAGTTATAACTGCAATAGCAATTAATAACTGCCAATTGGAGGTATATGTTCCATGAATTATGCTTCAGAGACCCCTAAAAATTGTGTTCTTGGATTCACTTGCAAGAGCCTGCATGTACGATTCCAGTCTAACTGCTTGCAAACCTTTAATAAACAAACCTATCACTATGTTCTTCTATTTACCTTTTACATCATTGTATATATGTCAAAATCTAGGTTAATTAGAATATAAGAGAATAAGAAAAGGCTATGGTATGGATGCTAAGTAGAAATGACTAGATACCCTAAAAATTGCTGTTTCGATTCATCTCCTAGAAATGGCAAAATGTAAAGATCCACAAACTTAACACACACCGCCCATCCTTATGTACTACTTGGTCTGCCTGCCTACAAACCTGTGCTATCCTGCTTGCTGGCAGGCCACTCCCTTCTACCTCCTCTTGCCACTATCCAAAAATGATCATTATGACATACTATGTAGTGTACTATGTAGTGTACTATGTAGTGTACTATGTAGTGTACTATGTAGTGTACTATGCTCCTGTAGAAAGAAAAATTAAAAAAGGAAAAAAATCCTCAGCACAGAACCGTGAACATGCATAGAAAACGGAGCACAGAAGACATGCTCTGTGCCAGTGTTCATTCAAGAATGGCAACTGTTTTGTGGCGAGGCTGACCTCCACACTGCAGCTGACGTCATGCGCACCAGAGGAAAGGTTCAGTTTAGCCGTGGAGAGACCTATTAAAAGTCTATTGATCTTGCTCCCTGTCACCCTGGGAAAGGCGCGCTGCTGGGCTGCGTGAATGGCGGCGGCAGTGTTATAGCAAAGACATTCTACAACAAGATACCTCACTCCGGGGTGCCCTGTGGTGGGCGTGAAATCGACCTCCGCCGCGCGGCAGGAGTTAACCAGTCTGCTGGCCCATTCACTTGCTGCATATCAATCATATGCATCAATCAATCAATCAATCAATCTGCATATCAATGAAAATCATATAGACTATGGTTTATCAGTAGTATATATGATATACTGTTATCTTCGTAAATGTTTGTTATCAAATAGAAAACTGTAAAACACGCTAAAGAAATGCCATTACGAGACTGAAGAAATATGCATGAACTTATTATTCACTTCAACTCTACACCATTTAACCCCTTCACTGCGGATATCAAATTATTAGGCCTACCCTCCTGTGCAGGAGGCTCAATTAAAATTATAAATAATTACTTATCATATTTAAAGTGCCTAAATGAATTGGATGCTTATTCCATACCAGAAAATCTATGTTTGGTCTTCGTGGAGGCTACCAGCTAAGTGAGGCGTTGCGTCAGAATGCAGCAACACGGCCGTGACCGTGCTGCCAGACGCACAATGAAACCACTTACTACTCAACATAATACATTTTATTTTGGTACATAAATGTTTCCATGATATTGTTTAGTCAACACTTTGTTTATAAATAAGTTATTTTTACAAATATAACAACATGTCAATGCACCAATATTTATGTTCAGGCATTCCAACAAGTTATTGTGGCAGGCGTCGCTCTGTGCTGTCAAGGTGGCTTAGGCGCTCACCCACTGCACCCACTCCTCACTCCCACTGTGTGGGTTTGTTTGACTTCAATTATAGTCACTACACATGCCATGAAACAAATGACTATTATAGTTCCTTTGATATAAAACAGTAACCTAATTTACTTTACAAAATGTCCCGTGCAATACACCCACCACTCCATAGTTTTTGTGTGTATGGTATACCTGGAAGCCTGGGTAGCCACAGAGAGGAACATCGCACTGTCGGCACTTGTATGTTGTTCTTTTGTTGTTTCTTTAGACCCTTGGCTGTGTGAGCACAGACGTGGCATCTCCTGCATCCTTGTAGAGGCTCCATAAAGTGTCTTTCAACCAGACGTAAGCAATGTACTCCAATTTGTCCATTGGTGTAACGTTTGCCATGATAATACCTGTCAATCATCTGGTGGACAATTTTTTTTACTGAAGTCAAGCAGTGGCTGGGTACTACCAGTTTTCACTTGATGCAAGTACTAGTAACTATTGAGAAGTGACATATCCAGCATATGGAAAAGAACTTGATGTACCACTTGACAGTTTTTCTCAGACATTCCACACTGCTCAGCAACATATCACTTTTATCCACCAGTCTCATTTTCTTGTTATATTCCAGCACAGCGATGGGCTTTTTCACAACTTGTCCTTGTCTGTCTGGGATTGGTACTGTCACACAGACCTCCTTCATGGACAGTGGAGAGCATGTGCACGACTCTCTTATCACACCATTTGATACACATAATGTTTTTGCTGTGCTGCTCCACAGACTCACCTCGCTTGACCACAGGGAGTTTAGGCATGTTTTTTCTGTTTGCTCTCACAGTTCCACATGCACCAGACTTTTCATTGAGCAAGTACTGAAAGAGATTAGGGCTGGTGTACCAGTTGTCAACATATAGTAGGTGTCCTTTTCTGTAAATGAGGCGTCAGTAATGTTTTGACAACAGAGCCTGCATGCAGATGTGCATACCTAGATGCACATCTTGCACTATCTCTGTTTTCTTTCCCAGTATACACAATACAGTCTGAAATGTATCCACTGTCGCAGTCACATAGTACAAAAAACTTTACTCCAAAGCGATGACGTTTTAGTGGAATATACTGTCTGAAGCTTAGGCGACCTCTCCATTTCATCAAACTCATCCACACACAATTCTTGAAAAGGCCTGAACTTGGTTTTGCAAGCTGTGCGTATTTGATCCAAAACAGGCCTTATTTTCTGTAGTTTATCACCTTCAACACGTCTATGTGTTGTCAGTGAAATGCAGACACCGTAATATTTGAAGAAATCTGTCACAAGACATCAATTTTCCAAATATTTTTTGTTCGTGCACTTCATCTTTTGAGCAATAGTCATTTATTGTGTTCTTTCTTATTGTGGGACATAAGCATCATTATGCAAAAAAAACAGATCCATCTCATCTGTAGTTGTATGAGTCCAGTTTGCCAGTCTGCTACCAGGTGTAATACCAAGTAATGGTCCACGTACATAATGAGCCTATCGATTCCTTTCTAAAACTATCATGTCCACCAAGTCACTATTGAAGAATTGAAGCAGGAAGTCCAGTTCATTCGAATTATCAGTCACGGAACAAGCATCAGATAAATGCCAGATAATGTTGAATCAAAATTAAACTGTTTTGGTGCGAAGGGAGTTGAGCACCATTCCCATCTCCAGCTGCCTCGCCTCCTGTCACCGGGCGTCTCACGGCATTCCCACCCCGCGTTCGTTTCCCTTGTCGCTGTACACGTGGGTCAACAGCAGGCTCTGATCTATCACTTGACTCACTATCTTCACTGCTTTCCTCTTCTTCGTCACTGCTAAGCCATTCTCCACCACTTTCTAGATCACTCATTTCGTCTGTTCTATATCCATCAGGAATATGTTGAATATCTTGAATATTTTGCCTCGCCATTGAAGTGAGTCTGCGGCAACGTCAGCAGCGTCACACGTCCTACTGTACCGCTTGACCTTATTGACCTCACACCAACTCACTCATGCATAAAAAGAACTTCTAATGTATAGCAACACTTGACATTGTTGCCATACAAGCCTATCATAGCGAATATTTACCCACAACATCCTTGAGCACGGAGTTTAAATACAGAAACCCTATATGTACCAGCCGCAGTGAACCCTTAGATAGCTGAGAGACCGTATTTGTACCAAACCGCAGTGAAGGGGTTAAAACTTTGCGAGTCAACATTTACCATGAAACATATCAATAGAAGCGCAATTTTATTAGCTTTCCATTGATATATTTCGTTTTCTGATAAATGAATTAGAACCATGCATACATTACCGTTAACTAAATAAATAACATCATCAATCGGGTAATTTTCCCGATAGATGATGCTATTTATTTAGTTAACGCTAATTTATGCATGGTGCTAACTCATTTATCAGAAAACGAAATATATAAGTGAATAAATAACATCATCAATCGGGAAAATTACCCGATGATGATGTTATTTATTTAGTTAACGGTAATGTATGCTTGGTTGTAATTCATTTATCAGAAAACGAAATATATCAATGGAAAGCTAATACAATTGCATTTCTATTGAAATGTTTCATGGTAAATGTTGACTCGCAAAGTTTTAAATGGCGAAGAGTTGAAGTAAATATTCTTTGGTCCTATGCAGCAAGTGAATGGGCCAACAGGCTGGTACAACTGGTCCTCCGCAAAACAACCGCAAAACTGGTCCTCGTCTTCTTGACCTCTCTTCGCGTCCTTCCTCCGCCACGTCTCGCCTTTGTTGACCTGGAGCGGCTTCTTCGGGGCAGCCAACACTTAGTCATGTACTCTGCAGGGCTATAGCTTTGCCTGACAAGCTATACAAAAAGCTTGTTTTTCCTTAACAGGAACTACCGCGTGTAGGTCTCACGGCCTCTTGTAGCGTCATTATTTTCTTATGTTCTTATGTTCTTACCCATGGCAACTCAGAAGCATCATCTGAGTAGCTCTGGGCTGGTCCCGCCACTCATAGCATTTTGGCCACTTGAGAGTGTCTCATAAACATTCTTTGCCACTCAGAGCAACTCAAAGTGCTCAGAGTGGCTAAGAGTAGCAAAGATTCTTTATAAAAACCACCCCTGATCTAAAACAAACTACACAGACACTTTTGCACTTAAGCCCCTCGCATTCTATGACGCGTTATGCGTCATTTGAGAAGTGACGTCTGGTACACCTATGACGCTAAACGTGTCATTCAGCCCTCCGCGACAGAAAAATATTCCCCTAAAATCGATGACTAACGCTATCTGCGTCATTTTTGGGCAAGTTTTCAGTAAGCTGATGTATTTGAAAATTAATGATCTGGCAACGCTCTGTAGGCATTATTTTGGTAGTGCGCAAATGAAATACTTTAGTTGCCTCCCGGCAGTCAGCCTGTCAGGGCATTGTGAGTGGCGGGCTGATTTAAAGGCCCACCGAGAACACCAGAGTCTGCGTTCAGTGCTGCAGCGTGCATTCGTTGCATTACAGATCTGTGTGCATGACCTGGCAGTGCATATATATGAGGGTCACGATGCCATGTACTGGAAATAGGCTATATATAATCCTGTAACGGTGTATAACGGGCAGTTCAAGCTCAGGAACTAACTTTATAGTGATTTATATCCTATATAGCCTATTAGCCTGAATGGCTGACCTTTATGTTAGGAGGTGATGGTAGACAGTAGGTAGTAGACAGTAGGATGGTAGGAGGAGACATTTGAGAAAATTACCTACGTTTGATGAAACTTAAAGTAATCGTCCAGACCATTTCATCATTCCTGATTTAATGCAGTCAAAATATAGCCATGACCGAGTATATCAACAATAAGTTGTCACATTTTGCATCCAGTCACCCGTTTTTAAATGATCCGCATTCAAAATCTGTAAATTCCCCGTGCTCTCAAAACACAACTGTTTATCAGCAGACGACGCACCATGGGTCGGCGACGTCACAACAGGGAGCCTCCCAGCACCGCCTGATACATATGCGCGGAGACTCTGAGAAAAATGTAGTACTTGGGGAATTTTGGGTGTTTCTGATATATTTTTTGTGCGATGTGGCATGTACTTGCATCCAGTGTGGGTGCAGCGTGGGGGCTGTGCCTTTACCGAGAGCTTAGCACCCATTTGCAAACTGTGGGGCGACGATATATGTGTGCAGATGTGTGCAGCGGCGGCAAGCGGCGGGGAGCGGCGGGTAGTAGCAAGACCACCGAGATGAGAGGGCTGCAGTACCCTGGCTACTACCAGCCGCTCCCCGTCGCTCCACAGGTCTGCACACATGTATCGTCGCCGTGTGGGTTGTGAATGGGTGCTAAGCTCTCGGGAAGGGCACGGCTTTCTTGCCGTGCCCATGCAGGATGCAAGTATGTGCCGTGTCGCACAAAAAATATACCAGAAGCACCCAAAATTACCCAAGTGCTACATTTTTCTCAGAGTCTCCGTGTGTCTGTGTCGGGCGGGGCTGGGAGGCTTACCTCTTGTGTCGTCGCCAGCAAGTTTCGCGCCACGGCTGGAATGTGGCTGTTGTTTTTCCCGCGCTTTTTACAAAAGTCATGTTTTTAGGGAAATAAGGCGTGAAAATGAATAATTTTTTGTGGATTAGGTATTTTGAATGATCATTCAACATAATTATGCAAAGAAAAAATGGGTCTGGACGATTACTTTAAACTTGTGTGGTACACACATAATACATTTCTGTTTCAGGCCTATAATTGTGTACCACCACTTAGCTACCAGGCTAATTGCAATGTCTGGTCGGTGCTTGCCTGCCGGGACATTCAGGCGTCACTCCTTGGTGGCACTTCTGATCTTGATCTTGATTTGGGAGTCACCCAGCAGATGCTGTCAGTGAAGCCTTTGGTCCGGCGTTCTCCCACACATGTAATCTGTTGGGAGAGAAGCAAAAGGGGGAAGCAAAACTAGGGATTTCTTTTTCCCCTCCTTCCTCTCTCTGCATCACATTCATACGGCCCCCATCACTGAGGGGCCCCCTGCCTCTCATGCTCTCTCCTACGTGCTCTCCAAGAGTTCTCCAAGAATTCTTTTACACTCTCAATCACACGACTGTCACTCCTCCACTCAGCACACAACCCCAGCAGGTACTCCATCTCCACTCTCCTGTCTCTCATCTCTCGCCATTCTTCCACTCCGACCTCTCCTACCACTACCTCCAACATCTGTGTTCTAGCATACTCATACCGTTCACATTCCAGCATCAAGTGCTCCATGGTTTCATCCACTCCTGTCACACACATCTCACACACCTTGCTGCCATCATTCTTCCATCTGTACATACGACTATTTACCTCCAGCGACTTTGTCCTGGCTCTGAAGAGTGGGCCCCCCTCCATAGCCACCATCATAGAACCTTTCATACCGTGGCTGGTCCTTTCTCCTGTACCATTCCCAGTGTTGATTTCTCACTCATTCCCCTCAGCCATTCTTCTTTCCCTTTCTCTTCCACTCTCCTATATATTTCCTTTTTGCATACAGCCATACTCCCATGTCTCATCACTCCTGTCACAAAACATTCCCATTTTCACCTGTCCATCTTTCCACTTTTACTGAGTCTTTCATCCACTTCCCATACATATTCCAGTCCCAAACCTTGCTTGCCCATTTGCTGTCATCCATTCGTTGCAGTCTAGCTCTGTACCTCAGTCCTGCCTTTGCTATCCTCTCTCTGAACGTGCTCAATCCCATGTCTCCTCTAATCGCTTCCCACTGCCACATACCTATTGGCTCCTAATGCTATCTTGCCTGCTTTGTTCTTTTGTTACTTCCAATCTGTCCAACTCCTTCCTAGACCACACCATTGTTTCTAGGCCATAAAATAATGCTAGGGAACTGCCACACCCTTCCTAGTCCTCTCACCACTTCATACTTGTTGGCCCGACATCTTGCCACACTGCCTAGCCTTCCACCCACTGGTTGGCTCTAGCTATCCTCTCATGTTTAGTTTTCTCACAGCCTTTATCATCCAACCCAAATACCCAGATACTTGTACTCTTTCGTTCTCTTTATTTCATTCCCACCCACCATCCAAATCCTGTCATCATCAGAGTCATCCCCATTCACCACCAACACTTGACTCTTCTCCTTACTGAGCCTAACGTTGAAGTCCCTTCCATACTCAATCACAGCATTCAGCATCTCTTGTAGCTCATTGTGGTTTTCACTAAGGATCACTACATCATCTGCATACATCAGTACACTCAACACTTCATCTCCAATTTTCACACCCAGACCTGTACGCTTCACTCTCACTGCCATTTCCTCAACATATAAACCAAAAAGTAGAGGAGAAAGGACACAGCCCTGTCTTACACCTCTCTTACTATTCACCCATCCAGTCTCGAGGTCACCCATACTAAACTTGGCCTGTGTGTTCTCATACATACTGCTTATTATTTAACAAACCCTTCTCACTCATGCCAATCGTCTCCAATACCTTACATAGCATTCTCCTATCCACTCTGTCATACGCTTTCTCAATATCTAGAAAGGCTAGATATTTCTTTCTTCCCTCCTTCCTTGTTCTCTCAATCACTTCATTCACTACAAACATATTGTCCTCACCTCTCCTGTCTTTTCTGAATCCATTCTGCTCTTCACCCATCACCTTATTTCTTTCCACAACTTCACCTAGTCTTTCATTCAGTACACCACAGAAAATCTTACATACCGTGTCACATACCGCTATTGGCCTGTAATTTTTAATCTCCTTCCTACTCTTGTGTCCTCCCTTATGTATGAGGGTCACTCTACTGTCATTCCAGGCACCAGGCACCCTTTCCTCTCTCCATATATGTCCAAACAACTCATGCATTCCCTCAATTACTCCCTCACCTCCCTCTCTATACAATTCATTCGGGATACCGTCCATTCCAGGGGCCTTTCCCTTTTTCAGTTGTCTTACATACCCTTCAATCTCATCCATTCTAATTTCTTCATCCATCATTTCCTCTATTTTCCTCCCTAAGGTGACGTTCCCTAAGTCACTATCAGGCTCATTCACACCTCCAATATCTTTCCAGAAGTCTTCTACAGCTCTGACCATTTCCTTTTTCTCCCTTAGTGACCTGCCATTCACCATTAGTTCTTCTACATTTCCTGTATGCTTACTCTCTTCTCCTCTCAAGAACTTATACCATTCCCTACCTCCTTCCTCACCTTTTTCCCTAAGTTCTCTGATCACTTTTCTCTCTTCATTCTCATTCTTCAAGGGAGGAAGAATCAGATCTTGAATCTGATGAGGAGACATTTGAGTATACAAAGTGAAACTCTGCATTGCGAATTGAATATTTTATATCATTTGTACAAATGGGTAGTTTTTATTTATATATACTTATAATCGTGTACACATTTAGATACTTTTTTTTCTTGTTGTTACTACAGTATATTCCACCGAATATTGGAAACGTGAGGCGGAAAGCGGGGACTATATCAGGGCAGAGGAGAATGGGGTTTGACTTCAGCTCAAACATTTTCCATCTCCAAAAATATTGAGGTTAGAAACTATCCCTTAGTGGCATTCTTGTCCTTACAGTGTGGACATATCATCCATACAACTTTCGTGAGGTTAGAAACTATCCCTTAGTGGCATTCTTGTCTTTACAGTGTGGACACATCATTCATACAACTTTCGTGAGGCTAGGCACTATCCTTTAGTGGCATTCTTGTCTTTACAGTGTGGACACATCATCCATACAACTTTCGTGAGGCTAGACACTATCCTTTAGTGGCATTCTTGTCTTTACAGTGTGGACACATCATCCATACAACTTTCGTGCATATTTTCCAAGCCATCTAACCAAAATATAAAGGTTGTAAATAATATGTCACTGCTATTAGAGGATCAAGTTTACACGGATATATCTCAGGAACTATTGCAGATACGAATATTCTGAAGACAGCCCAGAACTGCTGAAGAAAATCGTCATTTATCATGTTTACATAGAAAAATTACTTTAGTGAGAAAAAATTTGAGAAAAGAAGGTGGGAACATTATATAGAGTGCGTATTTATCGGGCGTTTGATAAAATTATCAAGAAATACTCGCCAAAAGAAGAGTTTTTGACATAGTACTAAAAGTTTACATTTATTTTTTGTGTTTTTAGGAGCTCTACACAGTGAAACCAAATTCAAAGCTGTATCATAAAACATTGCTGAACAAATCGAGAAAAAGTAAAACTTTTTATTGTTTCAAGAGAAGTGTTGAGTTTCCCACTTTACCCGGGGATACTCCCTTATCAGAAACTAAAGGTTGCTATGAACACTGATATAATTCCGCTTCTTTTGGTATATAGCACATCCAAATTTTCT
>JACEEZ010013625.1:0-25000 GCA_016584305.1 Chionoecetes opilio
AGAGAGAGAGAGAGAGAGAGAGAGGAAGAGAGAGAGGAAAAGAGAGAGAGAGAGAGAGAGAGAGAGGAGAGAGAGAGAGAAGAGAGAGAGAGAAAGAGAGAAAAAACAAAAAACAATAGAGATAAAAATGGGAGAAATAAACAGACAGACAGGCAAATTGTTAGACATATACGTAGGTAAAAAAAGACAGGGATCAAACAGTGGAAAAACGGACCGTCAGACAGAGAGGTAAATAGACAGGTAAAATGACTGACGAGCTAAACATACGAACCAAGACAGACAGACATAAACAAACAGACAGGTTGAAACAAACATATACAAATAAACCTTTCAGCCAAGTGCCTAACACGTGTAATACTACATGAGGGAATATGAGGCGTGAGCGTTAGTCTGTGAAGAAGAGTGGACGCAAAACGGCTTCTGAACACCATTGACAGAGAGGAAGACAGAGGGAGAGTTTGACCCACGACTACGAGGGAGTTCAAGATGCAAATCCTACTGTCTTCCTGAGGAGGAAAGATGTTGCTGCCAGCACGCCCATCGGCCAGGCCAGGTCTCGCTTTGACCCCTGCCTCCCTCTTCTCCTCCCTAGTCTTCCCTCTAGACATTAACGCAACTCTCGTTATTCCAGTATCGAATTCAACACATTTTTTATTTGGACATTACACTGCGATTGGGCATCGCTCAGGAGGCTGAGTTCAGAATACAAAGCATGCTATCTAGGTGTCCGTGGTCTACCTGGTGGCCTGTGATAGGATAACAAGTACTGGTTCTCATCACCCTTGTGCCACAAAGGCCTCTTACTCTATAACAAATGTTTTCAAATAACAATCTGCAACGACGGGACAGGACTTTCATTGGTACCATTTATAAGCCAGATATGTAACGTAACACACATTTGCAGAAAGAGACGTACGAGTAAACACGACTTTCAAGCAACATACAAAAAAGTTCATACAATTTCCACGCCCTTAATCCACAGCCAAGGCGTAAAGGATTCCGTTACAATAGTACCAAAAAGAATATCAATGTTTTTAATAGCACATTATTTTCACGTTCATTCCTCTTAAGATACATAGTGTAAGGGAAAAACACCACACCCACCATCAGCGGGCTGAGGAGGAGCGGATAATTAGTGGCGCTTCGATGTGTAGCTCGAAGCTCGCCCCCGCCCTTTCCTTCAGCCTCTGAGGTCGTTAAGCCCGCGAAGGTTAGCGCTCTTAACGACCTGGTTCCCGAGGCCTCAACCCATCACTACCTGCTTCGTGAGCTTCCAGCCGAGGTTACCAGACATCCACGCATCGGGGCGTTCCAGGCAGAGTAGCTTGGTGCTGACCTGGAGCACACCTCTCTCCCTTGGCTGGGTTTAAAGGTTTCTACTACGACAAGGTGCATCCACTTTCTTCGTTCGGTTTGTCTCTAGTGACATGTAGTGAGTATGTGTATCTTCTCTTCCCGTGTCACGGAGACAGAACGAGGAAGGGTGTTGTGAAGCCTTCAGTGGTAGTATCTTTTGTATTTATCGTTGATTTGTATGTTTTCCTGTGTGAAGAGAGACATTAAAATCCACACCGTTCCCCTGTGTTTTCTCTCGCGACACTCATTTGGTCCATTCCCTACCTGCTCAGACGATCCTGGATCTAGAAAACGACGCGACCTTTACCATCACCCGTCACGGTCGTTTTCCCTTACACATGAGTATACGAGCCATCACAACCCAATGATACAGAACAAAGCTTACTGCTCCTTTTTGTTCGTAAAGAAAAGAAACCCATGAGAATCATTCGGTAATATTTCCTCTTCCGATGGCTTGGCATTTGCACTTTTTCATCTTTCACCTCCTTCTCGTTCATTCATCTACCCTCCCACCCTCTGTCTCTTATTCCTTTGTTCTGCATATTTCGAGATACTGTTTCGCTTCAATACTTTTCGCCAAACTGGTATGCAGCCACCTTGCCAAGTTTCCGCCACATGATTCTTAGGGAGGAGTAGCCCAATATGCCATCACAGCTGGACTTGCGTCTCTCTTCGTTTCTGAGCAGCAGGAGGTAAGACATAGTTCGCCTACATTCTTTAAACGTCTGTCACTGAGGAATAAATATAACTACATAGTGAGTATGCTAGAATATTTGACATATGTGTACTGTGCTGCTTTTAGAGTTATATTGTTATTTAAAGAGTGTCTACGCTTGAAAATTTCTGACGAAATAGTAGATAAAAAACTAATAGTGGCTCAAAATAAAAAGGTAAGACTTGATAGTTTTACATATTCAGATATTATCTAAGCATCTCTCGCTATCTCGCTCTCGCTCTCACTCTCATACATGCATACATACATACACACTCAAAGACGGTAGTAATAAATTACTTGTTCCTCCAATTATTGCATTCCCGGCCTGTCAGTTTTATCGTTGCGCTAATACACCAAAATTTCGTTTCGTCCTTCTCTTAATCTGCCTGAATTCTTGACCTATGTAAAATCTTAAGGCAGAAGGCACTGGGTCAACCTCGGGAGCTTAAACCATCCAAGGAATGTATACTTTCTTGTGTATTTCTATCTTTGGATGATCGTAGTGTATTATTGTGTTTGGGTCCAAAAGGCAGTGTGATGGTGTGTGCTTGTAAGGGGAGGCAGTTATAATGATATAGTGATTATTCTGGTTCTGGTTTTTACGTAATGATTAGTTTTTGTGATGTGCTGTTGTGTTTCCTTGGAGATGCAGAATACATAGATCTGTTATTTTGGTGATTTGCAGCGTTATGTTATGTTTTTATAGTGATTAGTACATTGCTAGTTTGTGATATTTTTAAATTTCAGGTGATTTTATAAAATTATTTCCATTCTTAGTGCTGTTTCGTATTTCTTTGTGTGTGAATGTGTGTGTGTGTGTAATTCACCCACGGTCTTCTCGACGCCAGCCGGACTCGCGATCTCCAGTTTCACCTTCCCGGTGCAAGCTTGAAGGTCATTATTACCGATCCTTGGGTAAGCTCCATCCACACTAACGGGCAAAGCCCGCCGGGCAGTGCCCGTCACCGGCAAAAGCCCGCAGGCACACCGAAACTGTTGTCCACACAGCAGAGCCTGCCTGGCCCAGTCAGAGGCGAGCAGCTGGGCAGCCAGGCAGTGTAACCGTTCTCTATTCAGAAAGACTGTGCGGTACGACAACAATGCGAAGCAGGAAGGACCGTAAGAAGCTGGCATTGTGTACCATAATCATTGCTATGTGCCTGCAAAAGAAAAAAGGACAAAGTAGAGAAAAAGAAGTGGCTCCATTTCTCCACTCCAAAGCTCCACATGTAACCTCGTATGTCTGGCAGGGACGCACTGCCGGGCAGTGCCTGGTGAATTCGCTCACCTACCATCACAGGCATTTTACTCATTTGCCCGCGGGCAAAAGCGGTGAGCCCGTCAACAGGCAAACTGCTCGCTTGTGCCCGCGGGCATTGCCCGTTAGTGTGGACGAAGCTTAATGCTGTGACCTCATCGAACCTGGGAAAAATAGGTTGTGAAACTAGTGTGCTAACCACTACACTACGGAATACCTGTGTGCGCGTGCGTGCGTGCGTGCGTGCGTGCGTGCGTATTCATCTAGTTTTATTCCTTCATCTAGTTTTATTCCTTCATCTAGTTTTATTCCTTCATCTAGTTTTATTCCTTCATCTAGTTTTATTCCTTCATCTAGTTTTATTCCTTCATCTAGTTTTATTCCTTCATCTAGTATTATTCCTTCATCTAGTTGTATTTATTCATCTAGTTATATTTTACAGGGCCAGAGCGAAGCTCTTATGGCCCCGTCTCCATATCAACATTTTATCATTCATCATTTTTTTTTTTTTTTTTTTTACATCACAAAGAACTGGTCAAGGGCACAACAAAAATGGGTAACACAAAGCCCGCTTAGTTGCCAGTCCCTATAAAGAAGACCGTAAGAGAATAAAATAAAAAAGAGGGGTTAATCGAATTTAGTTAGGGAGGTGTCTTGTTACTCTTCTTTTGAAAAGATTAAAGTCATAGGAAAGTGGAAAAATAGAAACAGGAAGAGAGTTCCAGAGTTTACCAGTGAAAGGGATGAAAGAGTAAAGATACTGATTAACTCTTGCATTATAGTGCAGCAGATAATCATAACAATTGTGCAAATTATGACTAGAGCATTAAATTTTTACCAGTGTTAGTACATACCATAAGGTTCATTTTCAGATCGGGAGGTAAGTCAGATTTGACCTCTGAGGATAGTGAGAGGTCAATGACCTCAATTACATTGAAATTGTCCTTTTTTCACGATTCTGGTGCAGTTTATCTGTTTTGGGAATCATTAAAAAGGTTTGTTGCCATGTGTTGGTCCCTTTATCTTCTGGAGAGCCTATTTATACATAATCACAGGATGCAACCATGACTGAACAAGTGCTTTAAATGAGGTCAGTGACCTCAGAAAACAAATTTATTGCAATACACATTTAGGTTATTGTGGTGTCTAGAACAGCTTGCATGAAATCGTGTTGTAAGATCATCTGTGCAACCTTAATTTTCAATGTGCACTGAACATAGTCTATAAGCTTAAAGTACAGTGAAGTCAGTTACCTCAGACGCATGCATAGTACATACAGGTACATGTAATACACACACATTATCCATATAGACGCATAAATATAAAGGTGTCTGATTGCACCTAACAGTCTCCCGAACATGCACATAATGCAGTGCAAATTGAGTGCAGCCTTGGTGCACTTGCAGCGGCCGGTACATCCCTTCTTGCAGCCGCAGTGGATCAGTTCGTGGCAAGATTTTGATGCCTCTGGCAGTGTCGTCCAAAGAGGCTGCCACCCAGAGACCTCCTTTGTCCAGCCCCAGTCAGATGGGATTAGTAACTCTGGATTCAGGACCACAGTTTGGTTCCAGCAGTTGCCCGGAGAGATGCACGCTTGATGTGCGCGGGAGTGCTGCCTGCGTTGGGGGAATGTTTTCTAGAGCCCTAGACTTGTGTGCGAAGAGCTGTTCCTACCCATCGTTCACTTTCATGGTGTCACTGGTGCGGTCATACATCAGCACAACGAAGCGCTCCAGCAGTGGACATTAACTCCTCACTCACACACTTGGCATGCGTAAGAGTTCTTCAAAGACATCAGTCACCTGTGGGAACACTTTCGAAGTTCCCAGGCATTTCTTCTTCCCTCTGCCAGCGAAAGAAGACACAGCTTCGTCACAGACACAGACGGCCAGCTTCAGCAGCCAGGAGGTCGGGAGGCCTTGCAGGACGTTTGTACAGCCGGTGCAGTGAAGTGCTTCGTTTTTCATGGCAGCAAGGTGGCACACTTGTGTACCCTGATGGCAGAGGTTGCTACCGACTTGGCGGAAGAGATGTCTTGCCCAATCACACTACACCACGGTCGAGTCCGCCATTCGTGTGTGATGGATGTTGCATTAGGGAGATATCTGTGCCATAAAAAAGAATCCTTAGCTGTCGCAGAGCTGGGGTTATGGTCAATATTATCGACAGCCCCAGTAGTGAACAGTCCCTTGCGCAAGCTTGGGTGGGCAAAAAACTTCTTCCATGTTGAAGCGCTGGCAGACACCATTGGCAATGTCTGCTGTGAGCTGTAGTAATCTATCATATGACCACACACATCCCTAGGCTGGAACAGTGTGTCAATCGGGACCTCTGCTCCTGGTCACAGCGTGAATCTGAGGGACAAGTAGAGTGGGAGTGGGGTTTCTCCTCGCGGGCTGTGGCGCACTGGGGTTGAACTCCACACTGCGTGCATGCTTTACATTGTTGAACACAGTAGCTGCGATACTGTAAGAGCAGCAGTTGTGGTGCTTGTGTTGGCCCAACTTAATCTGGTGCTTGATGTTCGCCCCATCGAGGATCATTTTTCACCAGAGCAAAGGGGGGATGGTGTCACAGAATCTTTTGGCAGTCAGCGTGGAGCGCACCGTCAAAGGTGAACCTGGTCTGGAACATTTATCTACGTACTACCTGTGCTGCTCTTACTAGGTGTATGGCATCATGTCATGATCACAGGCCTTCTTCAGGGCGGGAACCTATATCTTTTCAAACAAGAGAAGTGTGTCTCGGCCCTGAGAATGGGCTCTCAGATCAGGAAGCACAGAAAGAAGGTCTGTCCTTCAGTTGGTTGTGTGTATTCTGTTGGTTTCCGTGGCACCCAGCTGCTCCAGTCTCGTCTTGTAGAGGTTAGCCACGTCGGGGAGTTAAATACAGGGGCATTGTCCTCATCTGCCATGCATGTCCTCCCCTGAATACCACCAGCTCAGCAAGGGCTATGCCATGCAGACGATCCGCATCCTCGTCCCTTGAGTGCGGCTGGTCTGATTTTGTTGTATAATGCACGGAGACAGTTCGATGGTATTTTGCTCGATGGCAATCATGTCTCCTGCAGACAGCTTTGGCCCCGCAGTTCAGTTGTGGTGCCAGGGTTTTGTGGGTTTTTGCTTTCACCTTTGTATTGAAGATATTAATTGGTTAGAATACTTCATTGATTACAAAATGAATTGAGAATTGAAATTTGTCTTATGACTTCACTATTTGATTATAGTACGAAACACTTCTCGCGCGGAGAGTACTGAAATGGGAATGAATTAAGGGGAAGGGGTAGGAGTTAAGGTTAAGGGGAAAGGGTAGGAGTTAAGGAGTAAGGGGAAATGCTGCCACCAGCTCAGGCAAGTAGTTTTATGGTTTTACTTTTCCCGAGCACGTTTTTTAATAGATATTAAGATTTATCTTGGTAGTCGTGGTTGATACTTAGAATTACGCCGAGTAAGGCTGACTCTTTTTGGAAGTGTGGGGAAGTATTATCCTAACACGCGGGAATAGTCACCTGGGGTTTTTGCAATAAAAAACAAGAACTATATTTGAAACATCATCCTATATATTCACCATGAAACATTTTTCTGTTTGAGATCTTAGACACATACATAAACTCTAATCTGGAACGGGCAAGCATAACCTCCCTCACAGAATCATTCTTAGAACTACCACCTATGTCCGTATCAACTGAGTACTATAGGTATACATGGAATATATATAGGAGAGAAAAATGTGAGAGTAATGGGTTGGTATGGGATTCACTGTACCATGTGGCCTGGTTTCTGGAGAGAAGTGGAGAGACGACTCCGTTAATAACACTTATAAGGATGGGGCAGGCCTCCTATGCGTTAGTGAAACTGAACAACTGTACCTATATGAGAATATAGATAGATATAATATAACAAGGAAGGGGGGGGGGGGGAATAGGAGCGAGGTACCGAGGTCTTACCTGGAGAGAAGTGGAGAGACGACTGGCTCCTCGAGGGAACTAAGGCGAGGTTGGGATGAAAGGCGGGAAGAAGGGGAATGTTTGGATTCTATGAACGGCTTCTCCTGAAGGGATTATCAGACCATGAATGACTTTAATCAACTAATGAAACAAGTATACATATGAAATGGCTGCCCATAATACAGTTCTTCAACTTTGATATAGAAGAATTTAATATGTTTATTCTAATATCCGGGGAAAGTGTTATTTCCTTTCGTTCAAGCCTACGAACGCGTTTTTTTAGAGAGACGAGGTAGTGGAGTCGAAACATAAATTTGGTCGACTTTTAATTTAGCAAATAACTCGACTAACCCATCCATGTATGAACTTGATCTTTCACTATGGTGACTATTTTGAAGGACATTAAGAATCTAAGGGTGTTCCTTGATCTGATAGGAGGGTGAGGGGAGGATGAAAAGTTTTGAATCTCCTAGTTATCGATGAACGCGAAATAAAGGTCCCACGCATTTTGACTCGTACCCTGAGTGTCTGGGGGGGAGGGAGTGAGGGAAGGGAGGAAGATAGAAGTGAGACAAAAAGAAAGAAGATAAATTTCACGAGAAACGAAAAGATTGAATTGCTTACGGACATAACCCGGGAATTGTATGATAGGAATTCCCATCCTATCTCTTCCGAATAACGGGCATTACACAGTGTCCCCCTATTCAGTGGCACATCTTCGAACGTTCTTGTCAATTTACTTTGTAGCTGCTTAGTACAGGTCTGCAGTGCCAGCTGGCTTATTGCAGAAGAAACAGATAGGCTCGGTTGACTGTGGAAGCCTGTGGGCAGCTGCTGATCGTGTGTGCACGGTTGGAGTACCGGTACTAGATTGCTGTCCTGAAGCTGATTCTGCTCTGCTCTGCTGGTCAAACATTTTTTTGTTAAACTTTAAACGACATTTGTTGTGCCACTGAGCACTGTGTGTCCTCAAGGTAGCTTTTATGCCATCGCCATCATCCAGTCTGTTCACGTTGAGTTCCATTGGCATGTGCCGAACTCCCTTGAACTGGAGGAGGTCTTCTGTCAATGATGCATAGCCACTACCACTCGGTTTCATGGTTGATCTTAGTGGGCACTGCAAAGGTTCATCTGTGTTTGCTTGGCAAAGAATACAAAGCTCCCAGTTAGTTCTTGGGGGTGGTCTTGATTGCTTGGACGTAGAGGGCTGGGCTGGGTCTATGAGGATATGACGCTTTGCCATAGTGACGATCAGGTCTGGGATGCTTGTATCTTGGCTTCGATCATCAGGCAGGGAATCCTGCAACACACAAGTACAACAATTGTGTTAGTACCAGCCACCACAGTTTACATTCATTGGCATCAATATTTGATATGTTGAGGTAATTGACCTCTCACTGTCCTCAGAGGTCAAAGCTAGACACCTGTAAATAATTACCAACGCTGTGTGGAATATGTAGACACTTTTATTGGAACACAAATGCATGGTTTGTACATCATAAACATGTTTACCATTAACCAATGACGCCAAACATCAATATTTTGATACTTTGAGGTCATTGACCTCTCACGGTCCTCAGAGGTCAAATTTGCTTTACCTCCCGATCTGAAAGTGAAGCTTATGGCATGTACTAACACTGGTAGAAATTTCATGCTTTAGTCATAATTTGCACAGTTCTTATAATATGAGAGATTATCAGCTGTACTATTAGGAAGATGGACAGAATAGGGATATGAATGAGTAGAAAGTCTTGTGCAGCGAGGCCGCGGGAGGGGGGGAGGCATGCAGTTAGCAAGTTCAGAAGGGAAGTGAGCATGAAAATAACGGTAGAAGAGAGCAAGAGAAGCAACAATTAGTTCTTAGTGTTGGCCGAAGCCATCACCCTGGGAGGCGGGTCACAAACCCCAGGCTAACACCCGGTACCCATTCACTGCTGGGTGGACAGGGGCTCGGGTTTTAAGAAGAGCGCCCGTCTGTCTTCGCTCCGCCCGGGGATCGAACCCGGGACTTCTCGGTTGTGAGCCGAGCGTGCTAACCCTTACACTACGGAGTTCCCCAATGTGTAACACCGTCTGTGTGCGTGTGTGTGTTTGTGTTTGTGTTTGTGTTTGTGTTTGTGCACACATCACAAGGCCACGCCGCCACCGCCAAAGAGGAATGCATGGCGGGCCAAGCCGCGCGCGGAGAACTGCGTCCGTAGGTCTTGGAAGGAGATTGCAGAAGCCGAGGTGAACGTGGCGCCTCACATGAGGCGCTGCATCGTAGGGCCTGGCGGCGCAAAGCTGAAGCAGCTTCACGAGGAGTTTGCTGGCGTGCGAGTGAGTGTGCCGCCGCCGCGGGACACCGTCACCGCCAGCGTCACGGTGCGGGGACCTCCTGTGCAGGTTAGCGTCGCTGTGAACCGCCTCAAGGCGTTGCTGCAAGAGGCGGAGGTGGTGAAGGCGCAGGTGGCAGTGACGCCACAACAGCGGCGTCACTTGATAGGCCACGGCGGCGATAACATCCACAAACTGCACAAGCAGTTCCCCGAAGTGGTAGTGACGGTGCCGCCGCCGCCGCTGGAGGACAAGGCGTCACAGAGCGTCCTGATGAAGGGACCTCGCCGCTAGGTATCCGGTGCTCAGGCCTTTATTAAAACCTGCCTCCAGGCCAACAAAACCATCCGCCGCTGCCCTAAAACTCCTGCCCGCAACAGATAGCACGGCTGCGGGAACCAAACTCAGGAGAGTCAGCCCCACGAGAGCTAGCAAAGCCGCGGCTCTTTGGAGGAACACTGAGGTGGATCACATCGCCTGCCTCAAACATCACCCTTCTGCTCTTGTCACTGAAGGCCTGCGCACCCCGCCCACACGCCCACCCGTGAGGCACCTTGCCCAAAACAACCTGAAACTCTCCTATAATTGAAAGTCAAGTAATTGCATAACAATCTAGCAATCTGCTTGAAAATAAGTTGCATGAAATCGTAATAATTATTTCAATGTTTAGCGTATTTGATTGTATATCAAATAAATTGCAAGGAAAGTAAATGAATTATGTAACTTTCCAGCGTAATCTATTTGTAAACTGAGGAAACTGTAAATATTGTAATAAGGTTCCTTTTCCTGAACTAAAACTGAAACCTCATTGTCACTTTCATAATGTATTATTCACAATCAACAATTAAAGTGACATCCAGTTCCATGGACTTGCCTTTATTATCTTGTTAAAAGTTATGTTTATTTGAGATTGCTAAAACTACTACTATATATATACTACTAATTTTACTTTACTACTACTTCTGCTTCTACTACTTCTACTACTACTACTACTACTACTACTAACTACTACTAATAATAATAATAATAATATAAAAAACACGCACACGCACACGCACACAACACACACACACACACACACACACACACACACACACACACACACACAACACACACACACACACACACACACACACACACACACACACACACACATACACACAGAAAGTAGAGAGAGAGAAAAAAAAATAATAGGTTTCCTTTTCCATCATCGTGCAGGGAAAGAGGTGGGCTTGTATGCGACTCAAGAACATAGAAGGGAAGGACATCGACACATAATATACAGTAAAGAAGAATGTAAAAAAATGAGAACATTACTTGAACCTTGAAAATATAGTTCAATTATTTTATGATCAGTGATTTTATGTTCAATTATTTGTTTTTTCAGTTGCCATTATGCAAGAAAAAAATAGGACATCCTAGTTATATATTTGTATAAATGTATTGTTTCCAGTGCTTATTAGTTATGACAAATTAATACATAACATTTATCTTTATTTTGCTTTGATAACTATTGTGGCGAGGCGTCCATTGTGGTGAGGCATGAATACATAGGAATACATAAGAATACAAAGGAAGAACAGGAGACAGGCATGCGGCGAGACAGAGGCATAGAGTGGCTATCAGGAGTGGAGGGAGTAGCGACGCACTACTCTATACTAGGTCTAATCCACTTACCAACTTACTCTCCACTCTATTCCTACCCAGACCTAATCAGACCAATTTTTTTGCTCGAGGGATGGGACGAGACGGGAGCGGCAGGTAATAGGCACACCGTAAGGACGATCATCTACTATAAACAAAATCTTGTATACTATATTTAATCTACTATACTATATACAAAAAAACGAGGAATATTTTTTTTTCACCTAAATCTGCTCGTGCTGAATTTTATCATTAATACAGGTAAGATTATAATTACCTGATGACGTTTGTTGATGTTTTTTAAGTTGACATGGCGGTGATGAATTGCTATGTTTGTGATGATTATTTTTTTACTACTGCTACTTCTACTGCTACTACTACTACTACTGCTACTACTACTACTACTACTACTACTACTACTACTACTACTACTACTATTTCTACTTCTATTATTTATACTACTACTACTACTGTTACTACTACTAGTACTACTAATACTATATACTACTACTACTATTACTACTGCTACTACTATACTACTACTACTATACTACTACTACTACTACTATTAAATGATACCTCCACCACTTGTTTATTTATGCAATATATGCGGGCTCCACTAATTTGAGGCCTGTAGCCCCAACTCAGGTCGCTACTGACTGTGGCATCCAACCATAGACTACTACTACTTATCTATTAATTGCTCTCCTCTCTCCGTCACCTACACTAATATGCCGCTCTCCACTACAGTGGCCTGGTAGTTCGTCCCAGCTAAATCGATGGTTGCGGGGGCGGAATATCTAGTGCCCCTGAGACATAGGAGGGCAGACCTGAGCAGGGAGAAGGAGAGACGGCATCTCATCCAGGCGACAACGTGGCTCCTTAGCTGGTGCTTCTTTTCTATCATTATATCTGCTAATCTTGAATAGAAGCACTTGCTACTACTACTACCACTACCACTACCACTACTTCTACCTACTACTACTCTCTCTCTCTCTCTCTCTCTCTCTTCTGTGTGCCTTACTCTACCTACCCATTTGTCTTTTCCGCCTCATCTCTCCTTCCACGCTGTTTCGTACTCTCAAGGAAACACTCGCTTGAAACTTGACCCCAATGCACCTGTTTCTCGCTTCCTCCATGTAATTATCTTCCTGGTTCCCTTTAAACCTCCTCCTGTTGCTCGTTAATACCCTTAATGTTACTCAGTTGCCTTCATTTCATTACATCATTACTCTGAGTCAGTCTTTGTCGTTTGGAGAGACAAGACGTGTGAGGAGGCAGCTCCGTGTGTGTTGAGTAAGGTCTATTAAGTGGGCAGGTGCAGAGATTAGCGTCAACATAGCTAGTGGAGGCGATGGTGTTGTTAGGGTTGTGGAGGAGGGTGTTGTGGAGGTGTGGAGTGGGAGGAGAAGTGGAGGAGAGTGTGAAGTGAAGGAAGCCGAGGTGGAACCGAGTGTGGTAGATGGAGGGAGATGTGTCGAGGGGGAGTGTAGTGAAGGGTGTACAGTGGCGCTTAAGTCTGTTCTGGAGGCGATCGATGACCTGAAAAGGTACTTCGTAAGTGAAGTGAGCGATTTGAAAAGCGTGGTGAGGAAGCAGGAGATAGAGATACGATCTCTTAAGTGTGGAGGTGGAGTGAGTGATTTGAGTGGAGGGACACATGCGAGGGATGTACCTGGAGGGGTACCTGAGGGAGACGTGCCTCGGGCTACTACTAAAGGAGTGGTCCCTAGTAAGTCACCAAGGAGGGATGAATGGCAGGTGGTTGAGCATGGTGGTACACGCCCAAAGGAGAAAAAGGTAAACAATGACCATGTTGTGTGCACGAACGCATTTCAGGTACTCTCGGGGCTGCAAGAGGAAGATACGGAGGTAAGGAAGGTGGACGATACATCATCACCCGAAGGTAAAATCTTGGTTGTTGGTGACAGTCAGGTTAGACATCTCGACAGCAGGTTCTGTGACAGGGAAGGGATGCGCATGAAGTCGGTGAGCTACCCAGGGAAGGGGATAGGCTATGTTAGTGATAAGATAGTTGAGTGCATGGCGGATCAAGGGAAAAAGCCCATCGTCTGCCTGAGTGCTGGGGGAAATGATGTTGAGTGTGTAAGAAGTGAGGAATTGCTACGGCGGTTCAAGGAAGCTGTAGGTAAAGTTAGGGACAGGGGTGGGTTCCCTGTGGTGTGTGGTGTCCTTCCAAGACGCTTTGTTGACGACTTGTGGTACTCCAGGGCTATTGCCTTGAATTGCCGGCTGGCACTTCATTGCAAAGACAATGGTTGGGCCTTTGTAGACAGCTGGGACCTCTTTTTCGGGCATAACCACCTCTACCGCAGGGACGGGGTGCACTTTTCGAGGAAAGGAGTTCAGATCTTGTCTGAATCCCTTGAAAGGGAAGTAGGTGCACTGCAGGCTTTTTTAAGATAGAGAACCGGTGAGTAGACACTGGGGTCGGGGTAAGAGAAACTTGTGACACTAGGAGTTTCAGAAGGCAGGGAACTAAAGTGATTCGTAAGAAGAGAGAGAGGAGGAGTTTAGTTAAAGATAAAGGGAAAATGGACAAAAATAATTGGAGTTGCTTGAAGGTCTACTATACAAACTGTAGAAGTATTTTAAACAAGATATATTTCCTGAGAGGAATAAATAGTGTAGATGATTTTCATACAATAGCATTAACAGAAACATGGTTGGATATGTCAGGAAAGGTATTTGATCCGGAAGTCGAGATAGCTGGGTATAAGTTATTTCACAAGGACAGAGTTGGCAGGCGAGGTGGAGGAGTTGTGCTTTGTGCAAGAGATGCATTGCAGTGTTGTGTTAACCCTTTCACGCACGGTGACGCGATCGCGTCAAAACGGGCCCGTCTGCAATCTGAGCTTTTGACGCGAATTGCGTCAAAAAACAGTACAAAATTCGCGAAAAAATAAAGTATTTATCAGAATTGCGTCAAAATCTTCTGCGTCAAAGATCCAACCTAGACCTATAAAATAAACTAGTTGTCAACTCTCTCGTGTGAGTGGATGTGAAATGATAAAGGTTTGTGTGTCAGTTTCCACTCAGCAGGCAGCCTGTGCGCGCGTATTGTCGTCCCTTTAAAACGTGTCCCGAGCTGGCCATAATGGCCATATGAAATTTATAATGGTAGCGTTGGAATCCTCATAAAAATCTGCTTTTATTGGCATATAAACCATAAAAAGTTGACTCAGGAAGTTTCGTGCTACGAAATGGTGAACGTAAGTATTTCTTATTTCTCTTTAGTCAATATTTTTTCGGAGTCGGTAAATTCCGCAATTTATTTGCATTTCTTGTTATTTTTTTCTTTCATAAGGAAGAATAATCTCTTGCAAAACCAATGATATATAATAATGCCAGGAGAAAAGAATACACGTTGGTGAAATTGATAGCATAAAAAATAATTCGCCGCACAGTCTGGCCATTTCGCGGGGCCCCTTAGGGAGCATAAGACGGATGTTGCAGTGGACGGAAAAACTTATTAAACTTATCGTGCGTGAAAGGGTTTATAATGTTATAAAACAGATGACAGCATAGAGTCTATATGGGTAGAAGACGGAGGGAACTGAGAAAATGGTTTTGGGTGTAGTGTATAGGCCTCCAAACTTATGTAAAGAGGATTCAGCTCCTATATGGGAAGAAATAAACAAGGCCTGCATATATAATCGACTATGCGTAGTGGGAGATTTTAATCCTAGGAATATAGACTGGGATTTAATCATAGGTGACAGCGACGCAGATTAATTGTTAAATATAATCCAGGATAACTTTCTAAGTCAAGCAGCCTACTAGAGGAGATAATATTCTAGATCTATTGCTGACAAATAGAGACGATTTAGTTACAGACGTGGAGGTCGGTGGGAAGTTAGATAATAGCGACCATTATGAGATCAGATTTAGCTTGAAAATGGGGAGTTGGAAAATTAAGTGACAATAAACATATCAATCAATCATTGGGGGCATACGCCGGGGGGCGCGTCGCCTCGCCCACCCTACGACGCCACTCCCGGGGTTCATCACGCGCGAGTTCCCATGCAGGCTCCTTTCACAAGCGACTTGAAGATCCGGATCTTTGTCCTCCTGCACAGGTACCGATAACGCCAAATACTCCCGCTGAGCGAGTCCATAACACCGTGGGCTATGCCATTCCGCCGTAAGACTTCTTGACGTGACCCGCCGTCATTATGGACTGCGCTACCAAGGTATGTCAAACTTTCCAAGATCTCAATGTCCTCGCTACACGCATGAACAGACTGTACTGCTTCATCTAGTAAGTCTCCAAACACCTGGACCTTGGTCTTAAGCCAGGAGACCTTCAAGTCCCAAAGGCTTTGCTTCCTCGTGCAGCGCCTCGAGAGCCATCACCAGGACCTCCAGCGACTCAGCAAAGATTACTGCATCATCGACAAAAACAAGATCAGTGATCTTGGTGTTGCCGACGGATGCTCCACAATCACTTTGATCTACAACCTTGTCCAATACCCAGCGTTGAAAAGTGATGGGGCATGGACGCACCTTGCCTCACTCCTGTATTCACAGTTAAGAAGCTGGATACACCTGCCCCACACTTCACAGCACTCTCAGTCCCAGAATACAGACCAGTTAACAAACCAATAGTCCTTGCAGGAATCCCTAGAAGTCGCAGAAGATCCAGAGTGACTCACGATGCACTGAGTCAAACGCCTTCTTGAGATCAACATAGGCTGCAAGCATCCCCTGTCGAAACTCACGTCGGCGTTCCACCAGGACACGAAGCGCTAGGATACGTTCCGTTGTTGACTTACCAGGCGTGAACCCAGACTGCTGAGGTCTCTGATGCTTCACCAGATGACTGCGAATCCGTGTCAGCAATAGATGGGCAAACACCTTGCCTGGTACGCTGAGCAGTGTAATACCGCGGTAAATGTTGCAATCCTGACGGTCCCTGTCCCTTTCCAGATAGGGACGGCCCGTCAGGGTGGCAAGGTTGGTAAGAAGTGAGCTTGTAATGTGCAGCGTCCCTGTGCATTCGGTCAGCGGTTTGAGTCAGCCTAGTTCGTGCCGACGTGGCGGCGCTTTGTATAGTCAATAACCTTGTAGTTGGTACTTGCAAAGTGTCTAGATAGGATGAAAATCTTAGATAGGGACGACTAGCCCCCTTTTCCAGTCAGGAGGAATGGTACCTGATTGCCACACGGCAGTCAGGACGGCATGCAACCCGCGGATCATGGCCTCACCCCCAGCTTTGAAGAGCTCCGCACTGATATTAGAAACACCAGCTGCCTTTCCACCCCTCAATATAGCTACAGCCTCTTTTGACTTCGTCAAGAGAGGGTGCTGTTTCGTCAATGGGAGGATCGGCATCCACTTCCTGTAATCCAGTGGTGTGAAGTTACTCAGTTGGAGGGTCCACCGTTAACAACTGCCCAAAGTACTCAGCCCAACGAGCCATCTGCCCATCCTTGTCCGACACGAGGCGCCCATCTGCTGCTCGAATAGCACTCGCCCGAGATGGAGACTTGGAACGGAGCTTCTTCAGGGCTCGGTAGGCGGGTGGGAGGTCATTAGCCTTCCAATGACCCTCGACATCCTCAGCGAGACTCCTGACATACCTCTCCTTGTCTTTCCCCAGGAGGGTTCTAGTCCGGCGTGACAGAGCCCGGTGCTGGTCCTGGTTCCCAGCCAGCCTGGCAGCGCGACTCTCCTCGAATTTTTCCAGCGTCTCCGTCGAGACAAAACCACGCCTTGACCTCGGGCGCTCCCCAATAAACTCATTGGCAGCCTGCAGAGTTTCACGTTTGAAGGTATCCCACAGTTCTACAGGGTCCTCGAGGGCACCGAGCACATCAAACCGATTTGAGACTGCCACCGCATACTCATGAGCACATGTCAAGTCCTTCAGTTTCTCAAGATGAAACACAGTATGGTTACCTCATGAGATTCTTCTGGACTTGACATGAAGCTTAAGTGTAGCAATAACAAGTCTGTGATCTGTTCCAAAGAACTCAGCACTCTGGTAAACCCTGCAGTTCTGGAGGATCCTCCAACGAGTACTAACGAGGACGTGGTCAATCTACTTAGCTACCCCTCCGGCATTACTATACCATGTCCAGCGGTGCAGCTCTGGTATCTGGTACCAAGAACCTGCAATTCTCAACCTTCTGGACCTTGCAAAATTCAGAAACAGAGAACTGTTGGTGTCTCTGGTACTGGAGACATGGGGACCAACACATAACTCGTAGCCATCTCTCACAGTGCCAGTAGTAGCATTGAAGTCGCCCAAGACAATGAGTGTGTCCTGAGGAAGACGCTGGTCTAATACAGAGTCGAATTTGGCGTAGAACATCTCCTTCTCTTCAGTTTTACGCACCTCGGTAGGAACGTACACTGCAACAAGAGACATGAAACCCAGAGTGTGTTTCATCCTCACCCGCATTATACGCTCATCAACCGGAGTAACCTCAACAACTGACGGCTGCAGTTTGCTGGAGATGCCTATAGCTACTCCCCTTCACGGTGACCATTGCTCATGCCGGACCAGTAGTAGGTGTAACCCCCACTGCTAGTCTCGCCACTGCCAGGCCTCCTCGTCTCAGAGAGTCCCACTATATCCACCCTCAGCCTACTGAGCTCGCCCGATAGGAGAGGTAGTCGACGATCGTTCGAGAGGCTCAGAACGTTCCACGAGCCCACACGAAGAACCCTCCGGAGGTTTATCCCAGGAGTGATTCGACGGGCAGCGCCGCTTCTGCACAGCCCCGGCCACCCCCATTATAAAAAGTTGGGCTAGGGGGCCCTACCACTCGATTTGGAGTGCGGGATTCCCGAGGGCTTTGCCCCGCACTCGTCATAGGCAGGCCCCTCCCCTGCGTCGGCATTGGAGGGGTCTGCATGGTCGGGGCCCCCGGCAAAACCGGGTCGGGGGCGCGGTTACCACGCCCCCGACCTTTACCTCTTATAATGTTAGTGACTTAGTTTGGTTTTTACAGGGAGGGGTCGCAAACCCCTCCCCAACCAATCTATGTCAGGAATTGGACTTACTGCTCACTGAGGCCAGGGACGCAGAACCCCTTGTAGGGATTAACCCCAGGCTGCCTACTATTTAACCCATAGCTGTGACTATTTAACCCATAACAAGGAACAAGCGCTTCAATAATTTTCCTTTACTCGCATATAAGGTTTTCAAGTAAGAGTGTTTCGAATTTTTCATTTTTCACGCACGCATTTTTTAATTATAGGTTTAAGTCAGTGTTTTGTGTAGGCGTATTCGTGCGACAGGCCTATTCGTGTTGAAGGTTTACAATTAAGAGTATTTTTCTGCATTATATTACGTATTAGTTGTCCAAGCTCGCTTCGCTCGCTTGGACACCTATTTCAGCCGAAATCAGGTGTCATATAGGCTTGTAAAATGTTTCCACGAAATCTTCTTCTTCTTCTTCTAGTGACTACTTTTGTAGGCAACGGTTATACAGGCGTAAAGGAAGAAATTTGGCACAAAAGGTTATATTTCGTCTCTTAACTCATTGTCCAAGCGAAGCGAAGCGAGATTTTTAGCATTTATGCAAAAATTCGTAATATATTGTGCCTGGCGACATTAGTGCAGTGGCGAAAGTAGTGCATTAGTGTAGTGGAAATAAAATGTTTTCGACTCGTAGTCCTCCCAATAACAGTGTCTGAGCCGAGGAGACAGGCTGCTTGTGTTAGGCCTCATATAACCACTATAACTCGTGTTTCTAATGCCGTTATAGTTGTTATTTAGGGTTAGCGTGGTGTTATATACGTGGTAGGGTGTGTGTGAGGTGTTAAATATGCCATTTCAGCCGTGGGTACAGAGAGGAGTTGTCCAAGCGAGAGAAGGGAGCTTGGAGCTTGATTCGCATATAACAATTATGAAATACCACCATCACCACCACCATCACCACCACCACCACCACCATACCACCACCACCACCACCACACCACCACCCACCACCATACCACCACCACCACCACCACCATTACCACCACCACCACCATACCACCACACCACCACCACCACCACCACCATACCACCAGACCACCACCACCACCACCACCATACCACCACACCACCATCACCACCATCACCATACCACATTCACACCACCACCACCACCACCACCACCACCACCACCACCACCACCACAACCACCACCACCATCACCACCATCACCATCACCACACCACCACCACCAACCACCACCATCACCACCCTACACCACCATCACCACACCACCACCACCACACCACCACCACACACCACACCACCACCACCACACCACCACCACCACACCACCACCACCACCACACCACCACCACCACACACACCCACCACCACCACCACCACCACCACCACCACCACCACCACCACCACCACCACCATCACCACCATTACCACCACCACCACCACACCACCACCATCACCACCACACACCACCATCCCACCACACACCACCACCACCACCACACCACCACACCACACACCACCACCACCACCACACCCACACCACCACCACCAACCACCACCACCATCACCACCACCACCACCACCATCACCACCACCACCACCACCACCACCACCACCACCGCCACCACCACACCACCACCACCACCATCACCATCACCATCACCACCATCACCACAACCACCACCACCACCACAACAACCACCATCACCACCACCCCCACCATCGCCATCACCACACTAATTTTTTTAGAACTTGTTTTTAGAACTTTTTTCAAGAACAATGTAGCACTTTTCTTTTCTTTGTAAAAAGTAAAGAAAATCAAAGAAGGGGATGGTGAAGGTTAGGTTGGGTTAGATCAGGTTGTAATAGAAGTATTTTAAGGTGAGGGTATTTAAAAAATTGATTTTAGCCTCTGTGAGCTTGGACACGTTCCACATCTTTAGTGTGGACGTCTATTTCCTAGTGTATAAAAAATTATATCAAGTTCATAACATTTTATATTTGCCGTTCAACTCGTTTCTTGTCATAAAACATTCTTACATTGTTACATCCGTCCGTGGTGTGTTTGGTACAAGGTCACGAAACTCAGAATATTCTCCTCAAATTGTATAAAAAACAGTCTTTATAGGTATAGACTTTCTTTCTTTTGTTTTTGTTTCCAATGTTATAATTTTGCCCCGTTAACTATGCCCTGCCCTACCCTGTACCCTACCCTGCCCTGCCCTTCCCTACCCTACCCTGACATCTTGCTCCAAACCTCCTCCTGCCTTCCCTTTTACACATACTCTCACAACCAGCAGTAAAACATCTTTAGGTAATCATACATAAACACATTATTCAGTGAGTAAAATATCAGAGCTCACGTGGTAAAAGGGACGTGTGTGTGGGGGGGGGTCCACCGGCCCCTGTCCATAAAATTTCTGAATCCAGCTGCTTCCTTCTCCAGCCTCCTCTTGCTTCCTTCATCCCTGTTTCTTCCTTCCTTACTTCCTCTCTGTTTTTTCTCTCTTTCCCTCTCTTTGCGCGTAGGAAATGTTCATACAATATTCAGCTTGTGGAGACCAGTGGGGGGATAGGGGGTTTTGGGGACAACCTTAAAACCCTTAAACCCTTTACACCCACTCTGGCTAAATGGTCGGGAGGCAGACGAGAATAGAAAATTTAAGAACAAAAGAAAATAAGGAAGCCTAGAGGCCGCGAGACCTACACGTGGTAGTTCCGTTACTAAACCCTCCCTAAATCCCCCTTTTCTCATCCACCATAAAAATTATCCACCCTTTTTTTAAAGCTATCAAATGCCACTGCATAAGTCCCTGCAACTGAGCCCATTGCAATTATTTACCACCGTATGTGTGAACCTTTCTCCTTTTTCCTTTTTTAAATCTACGCTTTTCCAGCTTGAACCGTATTTCAGTATCAGATATAACAAAGCGGACGCGTTATTGAAAAAATTTATGGTGCGCCCAACATGGCAACAAAAATGTTGGAAACACACAATACAACAAAGTGGAACAAGTTTGAGGGCAGGAATAAAAATGTTATGACAGTTGTACGATGTTTAGGGATATGTGGTAACACCTTGGGGTGATTTTAAATGTGGGGGGAGATATCTGGGCAGCACACGAAAACCCCAATAGCGACGGCTTTGGTTCACCATTTTGGCCTACTTGGAGAAAACCAGGGTGGACAAGGAAGGGAACAGACGGTAAAATTTGACGATTGTTACCCGGGGACCCCCCACTTTGCTCTGGGACCTACCCATATTCTATATAAACTGATTTGTAGTACTTTGCTATTGGGTGGTTGATAAACACAGGCTGTTGGTCTGGTTTTATTGATGGACGATTTTGTATGTGGTACAATGGTCGTGTCCTTGAGTCTGTCCTGTTGAATTTCCCCCGTATATAAAGGCCGGGACGTTAATCTTTTAATTGGCGTCGCGGCAAGATCACAAAAAAGTGGAGGCGAGTGCTAGGAAAAATACTTTAAAAATTTTGGGAGGTGAATCTCTAGGAAAACTTTAAAAGGAATTAGCCAGGTTTTTCAGACTGAAATATCTTCGTCGTGGCTACAGTACTCCCCTCTATTTGGGGGTGGGAGGAACGAAATCGTTTTCTTGGCCGCCCCGGATCAACTGGAATACTTCGGGGTTTGTATCGGTGTGGTTGCTGTAAGTTGGCGGTACGCGGGTTTTACGCGGTGATGGCGAAAAACGCCCCGAAGTCCTTGGGGTTTTGATGGTGAAGTTCTTCCTGTCCTACGGATGATTCAAAGGGGCCCTGGTACGGTTGGGAGGGGTTCTTGACTGCGTCTACCCGAAAAAGACTGAGGCAGCTGTCGAGGTCCTGGGACAAAGGTCTTGGGGGGAGATTGCGAGGCTGCACAGTAAAGGTTTGCAGGGATCCTTGAGGGTGGGAATCCTGGATACTGAAAGGGCTGGTTCGGGTTTACTGGCAAGGATTTCACCTGGGACCTGAGTGTAGTTCCGTAACGAGTGGCCTATATCTTCCTTCGGGACTTCGTAGCCGAGGAGGAAAAGGGGGTAAAGAAAACAGCCAGTCTTCGCGTTGGTGGGCTAAAGCTGCCAGAGAAGTTTTGAGTTCCCGGGGGAAGGGGGAAGGGGGGCCCGGGGGGGATAGGGGGGGGTCCGTAGGGAATGCCCGAGAGAGCGAGGGGGCCCAGGAGAAAGAAGGAGGGATGGAGTGGGGGAAGAAGGAGAAGAAGAGAAAAAAGGGAAAAGAGGGGAGACAAGGTGAGAGGGGGGAAGGGGGGGGGAAAGGAGCCCCGGAGGTGGGGAAAGGGAGGGGGCCCCGAAAAAGTGAGGGGAGGGCGAAGAAGAGACGGGAAATTGCTGAGGAGAGGGGGGGGGTGACGAAGGGAGGGAGAAGGGGCGAGAGGACATTTTTGAGCCATCCCAGAGAAGGGAAGAAAGGGCGAGGGAGCCCAGGGGAGAGAGGCGGGAGGACGGAAGAGCCGGTAACGATGCTGTTTTGGAATGTCGGCCGGACAGCGCAGTAAGACATCGCGTAAGGTGCCTTTGGTCCCGGGAAGTTGGCTTTCTTCATCTGAAAGGCAGCATTCTCCTGGAGTTGCGCAACTCAGATCTTGGGCTTGGTCAGCGGCAATGACGCATAGTCGAGAGAAAGAGATGGCGAGATGTACGTGACAGGCCCCAGCGGAGCATTATCGGACCCTGCGTGCAAGTCAGGGGAAATGTGAGAAAAATTCGATGTGACGCAGTTTTGTCCTTTTAGGTATTGTTTACGATTAGTGGTTAGGGGCTTTGGTCGAGTAGACGGAAGGGCGCTTGATGAAGTAGGAACCTTTATCGCTTTGTAGATGGCAAGAATTTCCTTCAAAGGCATGCTTCGTTTCGGGTTGTTAAACTCTGGGAAAAGAGGCAGGGTTTCCAGTCCCCGTTGACTACTGTGCAGGCGGCACCAGCCCCGATCCCGAAGCACTGTAGGAGGGAAGTGGCGGCATCTGGAAAAGGGAAACGAGCATCGTAACGTCCCCAAGGGGCCTTTTAGAAAACGAGGAAGGGGCGCAGCGCGGGGGTCCAGACGGGGTGAGGATGTCCTCTTTTTGGCAGTGCTTGATATGGCGAGAGTGGCCAGAAAAGGAGCATTCGGGATGGGGGGCGGTTGTAGTAGTTCGCAGCCCAGGAACTCCTTGAGCTGGCGCTGGATTGACGGCTTCGGGAACTGCGGATGGACTCACACTTTGACGGGAGTAAGTGATGCCCAGAGAGGAGACAGTGTGGAAGAAAGCGACCAAGAATACCAAGCAAAGACTTGCGATGTTGTCTGGGTCCGTAGCCCAGACGAGTGAAGATCTGCTGGAGATGCTGTCGGTGTGCTTTTAGCGTCAAACGGCGATGAGAAGGTCGTAATTGGCGAAGCAAAGGGAACCTCGAGGTCTGTCCATGAAGCCTGGGAAAATTGGGCGGCGTTTCCGTAGTCCCAAATGGCTCCGGTTATCAAAAAAGCAAACGGTGATGATTTGGGCTGTTTTTCGGATGTTGTGGATTGACTGGAAATCTGGTGAAAAGTTGGGAAAAGGTCATCCGGAGAAGTGGTAAGCCGAGAGTTGAAGGAGAACCGAATGTTGGGGTAACTGGGTACTGTCCCAAGATGGTGCGAGAGTTGGGTCACGGTGTCTCCACTGGTCTGTGTCCCGTTCTTCTTAGAGACATGTGTAGGGCAGAAGCCCGTTGTGGAGTTTTGGACGGATTTATACCCTTGACGCAGGAGGCCGTAATCGGACGGTGTGGGAACGTTTGGAGCTAGACGGGGCCTTGGGGTAAGTCGGTGGGCCATAGTCTAATGTGGTGCGTGACGTGGTGTTTTTCTGGGCCATTGCAGAGTAAGGCTGCGTGAGTGTGGGGAAAGGGCTTCAGCAGGAAGCATACGGGTTATCTGAATGACGGTCAAGATGCGATGCTCTCGCCAGGGTTGTTGCTGCTGAGGTCGCGACAGAAGTTAAAGGATCTTTGGGGTCGGCGATTCCTGATGTCGACGAGGAGGTCGAAGTGTGTCAAGAAACGGGGCCCAAGTGGTTGTGAGACTTCTCCGGGATGAAGGTCCACTCAAGGAAAAGGGAAGGTGACTCCAGTTGCAGCGTCTGTCGCTTGTCACGGGTATCTTGGTACCCTTGGCGGTGTAGAGGTGCGTGATGGTGGTAGTGTCCTTGGCTTGCTGTTGAGGGAGGACATGACTTGGCCCCCGTGTCGATGAGGAAACCCTTTCCCGGAGAGTGGACGTAGCGTAGAGCAGACTGACGAAGCATGGCGGACACTATGCGCCTTCAGTGGTCGCGTTTCTGTTTTAAAATCTTGACAAAGCTGCAGGTGTGTTGCAATTGCGGCGTCCTTCCTAAACATTTTGGGGGTAAAAAACAGAAAGAGACTAGTCTTGGGGGTGGCTAGCAGATCTTTATCGTCCCCCGGTAACGGTGGGAGTTTTAGAACGGCGACGTGACGTTCATCATTTAGCTGTGCTGGATGGGGCGACTTGTTGTAAATTGGGGCATAACTAGGCGAGTTGCTGAGGGTTTTCCTGTTTTACATCGATGCTTGCGCAGAAAATGGGTGTCCATGGGAAGAGAGCCCGAACTCGCGGGAAGCTTTGGGAGTTTTTTGGAAGAGTTTTTCTCTCGAGGCTGAAGAGGTTTGGGTTTGGGTGGGGGCGACAGAGTTGGTAGAAATTTTTTGAAAAAGGTCTTAGTCGAACGACGTGAAATGTCTCCGAGTAGCTTCTTCATACGTCGTAGCAGGTTGAAAAGGGTTCT